>JAPMLY010000612.1:0-102500 GCA_026401115.1 Tetraselmis chui
ATTAGCACACGCATTCACAACCGCATGGTTACATGTTTAAACGCTGGACCACACAAACATACACGCACATACACTTCCAAATACAGATAGATGCACACACGCACACGCACAAGCACACCCACATACATACACAAACGCTGCAGCACACAAACACGCACGCACAAATAGATACACACACACACACACACACACACAAACCCAAATAGATACAGATAAACACATACGAACACATTTCTACAATTATAAACGGTTCACTGGACTACACACACGCACATAAACGCGCCCCCACAGAAATACACACACACGCAGACACACACACACACACACACACACACACACACACACACACACATACACACACACACACACACACACACACACACACACACACACACACACACACAGTTACCACAATGCTGTCATCGGTTTCAATACAACCATTATTTGCGGTTATCTTAAAAACTAATGGGCACATTTTCCTGCTAACCGTAAGATATATCAATAATTATCTACGTCGCTTCAACAATTTTGTACGTCTCGAACAGATCCTCGGCACTTCGTCCATTTTTAACATGCGCGAATGCGAAATTTTGTTTTCTATGTCAGCGTAACGCGCCTTTCAATTATGGATCCGCACGAAATGCTATAAAACCTTAATTTGGTCTTCACTAAACCTAATCTGAAGCCATAGCTAACATTGCCGCTACCCCCCCCCCCCCCCTACGATCTTCATTCAACCATCATCGTCAGGCGGCGGAGGAGTCATTGGAGGCGGAGCACACCGAGCGCCTGATCCTGGTTGCCAATCGTCTGCCAGTAACGGCCCAAAAGCAACGCGACGGCAGCTGGAACCTTCAGGTCAACCTCTCCCCGACCTCACCCAAATAAAACCCAAACGATGCGGGCGACATGCTCTCTCGAATGGAATGCCGGGCCCGTTTCTAAGCTCATAACATTGCATTATGTTTCGACCTCACTGCCACCATCCCTTTCGTTCTTCGTAACCCTGGGTCACTCTAAAAGGGGCGACATCCCCCCCCCCCCCCCCCCCCCCCCCCTACCCCCCCTACATGTCGAGCCGATAGTCGCCTCATTACCCAATCCACCATTCCCCGCGCCGCTTTGTCCCGCCCCCTTGCCCCATGTTCCAAACTATACCATATGCGCGGCGCAATGCATTGATGATTGACAATGCCCACTCCCGCTATCGGGACGCCGCAAACTCGCGTATTTTTTGTGTGTGTGGCGGGTGAGGGGGGAGAGGGATGGAAAGAGGTGGGGAAGGAAAGAAAGGTTCAAAGTTTGTCATGCTCTGTGTGATTTGTTTTCCAGATCAGTGCGGGTGGGTTGGTGAGCGCGTTGATGGGGGTCGACAACTTCAAGATCACGTGGGTGGGCTGGCCAGGTAATGATCTCCTTCCATTCATGTTCCGAGGCCAGTTGTATTTTGTCGTGTCGAGTGGGTGATCCCACGGTCGACTTACAAGGAGCGGAGTATCCACATCTTGATATCCCAGTGAACTCCGCATATGCAAGCTCGACATATACCTATCATCTTTATTTCTGGGACGCTGTTGTTGTGAGACTCTTGGAAAGGAAAAAACGCAAGAGAGGAGGGCCTACGGGTCTCCATTTTTTCCTTTTTTTGCCGTGTCGATGGGATGCTCCCACGGTTGACTAACAAGAAGTTGGGTATCCATAGCTCGTCATATCACCGAAATCCTCAGATGCAAGCTCGCCGTCTCTAACCCATGGTCGTGGGAGTTTGGAAGAGCAAAAAGGGCAAGAGAGGCCTACGTAGTACGGGTGGGGGACGGGAAGGAGTGTTGAGCTGTATTTGTTGCGCGTAGGCGTGTTTGTTCCGGAGGGGCCGGATCGGGACAATCTGAGTGCGGCGCTACGGAAGGAAGGCTACATGCCGGTGTGGTTGGAAGAGAGCTACGTGGACCTTTATTACAATGGATTTTGTAATCAGGTGCCCCCTCATTCCTTCCACCCTAAGCGCATGGGAGTTGGAAACGAAGAGGGAGAGTCGAAATGTGTTGGAGGCATGCAACCAATGCATTCGTGACAATACATAACAACGTTTGAAGTGGATTGTAATTTTAATGTGATAAATTGGATTTGTGAGTTTTCTGGCGCACGTGAAATGTACATTACCTTTACGATGAAAACTTAAACGTGAACGGAGGCAATTGACCGATAGTTCTAAATTAACTGCCTCAAAACTACCCAAAGTAATATTACATTGGTTATCACATGAACGCTTGGTGCCATTATTGTGCTGCATGGATTCCTGCGATATCTCCCGAGCAGATGTATGCTTCGACGTATGTATACCGACTGATGCGTAGTTGCATTGTAGAAAATGGGGAGTTGGCGGCGGTAGGTTTTTTATCTCCTCTTGCGCGGCACTAATGTGCGAAATGTGTGCCGTCACGGGTGCATAGGTGCTGTGGCAGCTGTTCCACTACGTGCCACTAAACTTGGACTCCAAACTTGCGGAAACAAGAACGTTGCAAATGCAATGGCATGCGTACAAAGCAGTCAACCAGGTGAGGCCATCTTTTACCTTTCCTGGCTATTGTATAGGGCGACGACTACCTCAACTGCTTTAAATGTACGTAATGTGCCTGTTTTAGCGTGTATGCGAGTTTTTATGTGTTTGCGTTCGTGTTTTACATGTGTGTGTGTGTGTGTGTGTGTGTGTGTGTGTGTGTGTGTGTGTGTGTGTGTGTGTGTGTGTGTGTGTGTGTGATTCTTTTTGTGTGTTTGCGACTTTTTGTGTGATTGCGTGCTTGTGTTATACCTGTTGCGTGTGTGTGTGTGTGTGTGTGTGTGTGTGTGTGTGTGTGATTCTTTTTGCTTGTTTGCGACTTTTAGTGTGTTTGCGTGCTTGTGTTTATACCTGTTGCGTGTGTGTGTGTGTGTGTGTGTGTGTGTGATTGTTTGTGTGTATGATTATGTATGTATGTTTTGTGTGTGTGTGTGTGTGTGTGTGTGTGTGTGTGTGTGTGTGTGTGTGTGGATTGTCCTTGTTGGCGTTGTGAAATGAATTTTGCGGTCTAATGGGTGTCATCTGTGACGGTGGGGTGCAGGCGTTTGCGAATGTCGCGTTGAGCATGTATCAGGAAGGAGACGTGGTGTGGGTGCAGGTGAGGACCCATTTCCCCTGATTCCTGTCCTGCTCTCCTTGGTAGCCCGCGACTTGCCTCCCTCCCCCCCCACTATTTTACACAATCTCGATCCGGTTGAGGTTTGCCTCGTAGCTTCATGCAAGTGGCTCTCCTGTGAAATGGTGTCAGAATCCTGATCCCAATGCGAATTGGGTTGCCGTTTGTTGCTCACCGATTGATGGCTGACCTATGGTGGCTGTCAATTTCTAATTAAATCAAAATTTCAGCCCGTTGATTCCCGCTGCTTATTTGTTGTATTTATTTTTTAAGTGGGTCGCCGTCAATCCTCTAATTGCGTGTAAGAAAAGGTGAGGTAAGGTAAGGAGTTCATTCAATTTTATTAATTTGTTTTTCAATCTCATTTATTCATTAACTTTCTTCCTCTTCCAAAAGCTGCCTCTCCCGCTTAGTTTCATTTGGACACCCATTCATTTTCACGCACACACACACACACACACGCATTCATACACACACGCACTAACACATTCGCGCGCGCGCACACACACACACACACACACACACACAAACACACACGCATTCACATACACACGCACGCACACACACACACACACACACACACACACACACGCATTCACACACACACGCACTAACACAAACGCGCGCACACACACACACACACACACGCACACACACACTCGCCCGCGCGCACCTACAGACCCACACGAACGCACCCCCCCCCCCCCCCCCCCCCCCCCCCCCCCCCCCACACACACACACTCACACCACAAGCGCGCGCGCACTAGCTCACAGAATCACACGCGAACTTCTTGGGGCGCAGTTTTTCACTCGCGCCCAGCACTTACGTATTTTCTCCATTAATGGCATCATAGGACTACCACTTGATGCTGCTGCCGGAGCTTCTTAAGAAGGACCACCCGAAAATGATGGTTGGCTGGTTTCTGCACACACCCTTCCCCTCATCCGGTGCGCCACCTGCCGCCTAAAGTCCCCCCCAACCTACCAAGCTGTCTAAATCCCGGCGCTGAACCGTGATGGCTGCTGTTACGCAGAGATATACCGCACGCTGCCGGTGCGCGAGGAGGTGTTGCGGGCGACGCTACAGGCGGACCTTATCGGCTTTCACACATACGACTACGCGCGCCACTTTGTGTCTGCGTGTACCCGCATCCTCGGCCTCGAGGTGAGATACGAAAGGGACGAGTGGGGCAGTCTGGAGGAATGGTGTGAATTCGGGTGTCGGTGAGAATGGTTTAGAGGGAACATTAAATTTTGTGTTGTAACATCCGCAGCTGATCGACTGTCGCAAGGGATTGGTGGCAAAGGAGAAAAAACAGTACTTATTTTTGTTCTGTGACACTTCGAAAAGTGTGTGGCGTGTCGTGTTTTGCATAGCGTTCTCTCGTTAATCCGTGTTTTGGCGGTAGTTCGCTTTGAGAAGCGTAGGTGTGAAACGAAATGCAGGCGATTTTTTAAACTTAACTTTTTGTTATTTGAATTGGCTGCCCTCGCATGCGATTTGTTGACATATTTTCTCGTTAACATTTGATATTTAGGGTGCGCGCGCACGCCCGCGCGTGCCTGTGGGTGAGTGTTAGTGAAGGTGTGAGTATGCATGTGTGTGAGCTTTAGTGTTTGTATGTGTGTGCCAAATGTTGATAAAGTTTGAAGTAATTGCTCCTATATATCCAATAATTTCCTTGTTTGAAAGAATTTTTCTTTGGCTCTGAGTTATTCGAATTCATCACCAAAAAAATTCTCAAATTTACGTTTATGTAAACAACACGTCAACTTTTCTACGCAGGGAACTCCCGACGGGATCGAAAACAACGGCCAGCTCACTCGAGTGGCGGCGTTTCCGATCGGCATCGAGCCCGAGCGCTTCACGCGCGCGCTGGAGTCGAGCGAGGTGCGGCGCAACGTGTCGGAGCTACTCAACCGTTACGCGGGGCGAAAGGTGCAGCGCCCACATTGTCCCCTGTCAAACGCCTGCTCGATCTGCAATATAGGACACAACTCTTATTGGTATTTAACGATGTACTTGTTTGTCTCAATTTTTTGTTGTTTTGTATGTTTCCTGTAAGTAAAATTAAAATAGTCATGGTGTCAGCAACTATCAGGATTTTGTAAATAAATTATTAACTGTATATATTTTGGAAGTCCATAGTGTTTTTGACGCCTACACAGTGCGGGGCAGCAGTCATGTCCTATCCACGAATGTCGAAATGTTAGGCCAGTGGTTTTTAATTTGGAGCTAAAGTACCGGCTACACAATGTTCGGGCGGCTAAAGAATTTGGCCCCCCCTCCCCCCGCTTTTGGATTTCGACCGGATTTGATTTCTAAAACAGACAATTAAATCTCACTGGCCCTTTGTGTACTGCGGCCCCGGCATGCAGGTGATGCTGGGTGTGGACCGACTGGACATGATCAAAGGCATCCCGCAAAAATTGCTCGCGTATGAGAAATTTCTGGAGGACCATCCGGACTGGCGCGACAAGGTGCGCCTCTCCCCGTCTGTATGTATTTAAATTTGAAATAGCCGTTTTGAATTCCCGGACGGGGGAACAATTCGACGCATACTTGCTCAGTGCTTCCGGGAGCCAGGAACAGTACATAAGCACATCAGTGGTTCGAATGCGGGGATGGTATTATACCACTCAGCTTTAATACCGCGGGTTTCTGATCTGTCGATTTAGTGACCTGGGGGTAGTGTGAGGGTCAGGGCTACAGGTAAGTGCCGGGTAATTAGGGTTTCCTCTTACCTGTACACAGTTTAAGGCCGGTTTGTAGGTGAACTTCGCCACCATTTGAAAGATGAGGGGAACAGTACGTAAGCATGACTCGTAGTAGAAAAATTGTCTGTCAATGTGGTTTATATCAATATTAATATACTCACCGCCCACAAAACAATAACGATCACAAATAGGCTATCAAGACATTATTATGATGCCTGATCATTTATTTTGCTATTACATGCAAATCAACCAGGACGTAGATTGTTTTATTTTCGTACTGCAGCCTGCGGGCTTACACTAATGTTCGCTGGATCGGGTTTCCCGGGATATGTTAGTGTAATTGAACCCTCCAAAGTATTTTACCAAATATCGTACTTACTGAAACGTGTAGTCGTCAAAACTAGTTTCGCCAGGCTTTCAATCTATATCGCTGCTTTAAGGCTCAGACCCGCAGCCTGGTGGTGCATGAGCCGAGCTGAGGCAGTGCCTACAGCCGAATCGATCTCTTAAAATTCACAAACCGGGTATTGATGAAAATTCATGAAACTCATATTGGCGATATTTCGTTTCTTGTCGTCGTTCATGCAGTGCTTATTTTTGTAAAACAATTACCATAGTTGATATTACATTTTTTTGCTAAATCTCGTCTTTCTGTAACGCTTTTGAGTCTTTCTTGTGTGCTGATCTTAGGTAACATGATACTCGGTTAGATAAGAGTACCGAAATGTCTAGACCCGCATGCTGACCCTATCTCTCTTTCTTCGCGGCTCTTTTGCGATAGGTGCTTCTCGTCCAGATTGCAGTGCCGAGCCGTACTGACGTACCGGAGTACCAAAAACTTCGGAGCCTCGTACATGAGATTGTTGGACGGATCAACGGAAAGTACGGCACCCTCACTCACGTACCCATCCACCACCTCGACCGCTCCCTCTCCTTCACGGAGCTCTGCGCGCTGTACGCCGTCACGGACGTTTGCCTGGTGACCAGCCTCCGCGACGGCATGAACCTAGTGTCGTACGAGTACGTGGCGTGTCAGTCCGACAACGCCGGCGTGCTTGTGCTGTCCGAGTTTGCGGGAGCTGCGCAAAGTCTGGGTGCGGGCGCGCTGCTAGTGAACCCTTGGAACGTGACCGACATGGCCGCGGCCATCCGCGACGCGCTGACAATGAGCGTAAGCAGACCCGCCTTGTGTCTCAATTTTTCATCCTCCAACGGCATATTTCATGAAATAATTAATGCAAATCAGTGTAACAAACCCGAGGGACAGTAGGAACCCGCAATTCCTGAGCTTTATGAAAACATGTCGGCACGAATGAATAATGCAGTGAATATATTATTAATCGTCTTACGGCGTCTATCTAATGTCAGTTGTCAGTTTATTTGACAACGTACGATGACGGCGTTTGCTGGCGGTCGCAATTGAATTTTGGTCTTTATTAGTGCCCACGCTATTCAGTGTTTTGGATCACAATTGGCTGAACCCGGATGAAGCGTGCGGTACTTTATTGAACGCGTCAAAACATCTGCCAAGCATGATTTTGAAGTTTTGTCATTTGAGGTTTATTAAGCATCTGGAATGTTGATTATAACCTTTGCACAAGCTATTTTGGCGGTTTGCGATGCCAGAACGCCGTCGTCGTCCATTCCCGCGAAAGTATAATTTCTTGCAATGAAATGTTAGTCTTTCTGAATTGCGAACTTTTTTTCTTGACGCTCAGGACGACGAACGGCGAGAGAGGCACAACCAAAATTATATGCATGTGACCATCCACACCGCGCAGACGTGGGCCGACACGTTTATCAGCGAGCTGAACGACACGCACGTGGAGAACGAGCTGCGACATCGTCACGTGCCGCCGCCGCTGTCGCTCACCGACGCGACCGAAAACTTCCGTAACGCGACCGGCCGGCGGTTGCTGGTCCTCGGCTACAACGCGACGCTGACGCAGGCGGTGGAACAGCCGCGGCAGCCGAAGCGTCACTTCGACCAAATCAAAGTGCGCTGATTACCTTCATGCGTGTGCTCCTCTCGTGCATCACTGATGTCTTCCCAGTGCGAATCTAAAAAAAATTGGGAGGAATCGTTGATTAAATGTATTCTGTTAAATTCGTTGTATTTTGTTGAACCTTATTCATTATCAGAATAGGGCTATCGTTTTGGACTTAAAGAATCACCATTCTTGTCTGAGAGTAAGCAAAGGGATTGTTCCCGACTAATCTTAAATTACATCTCAATGATATATGTGTGCACATGTAGTTAAAGTATGTGATGGAGGTGTCAGTGACACTGGGATGGGCCGCATTAGGATACTCTGATAATTAGCTTAGGCTCCTATTATTGGCGATGACCGATTTCAGGATATATTGTCGTACCTGGCACTATTTGGTGAACTAGGAAGCACGCTAGTACATTTTCTTTGTGAATGATTCAAATAATGTTATTGTCTTGCGGCCACCGTGCCCTACCTATCCAATTATTGGCTGCTTAAGCTCTTATTGCCAATCCTCCAAATACAGATGTGGACAATTTATTTGACATGTCAGGGGACTCCAGTGATGATTATAACAGGCCCAAACTATCGACGTTTTTTTTTTTTTTTTAGGCGCAGACACAACTCTCGCCTGGCGTTTTGGACAGCATCGCAAAGCTGAGCGCGCACCCCCTGGTCACGGTCGTCATATTCAGCGGCTCGGACCGCAGCAAGCTGACGGAAACATTTGCAAGCACGCCCGAGGTGTGGCTGGCGGCGGAGAATGGGGTGTTCATCCGACCGCCCGAGAGTCAAGTCAGTCAACAGGACGCGGGCGGCATTGGCGGCGGGGGCTGGGTGTGCAGCATGCCTACCATCAACAAGGACTGGGCCGAGGCGGTCCAGCTTGTGTTCGAGTATTTTTGCGAGCGCACGCCGCGCTCCTTCGTTGAGGTCCGACCAAAAGTCGTCGATACGCATCAATTTATCCGAGATTTATGGGTTTTGAATATGTAAAAGGAAATGTGTTAATGAAAATTCTATATTCTCGGACGTTTATGTACCATAAGTCGGCGACATGTTTTTACCCAGGAAAAGTATAGAATTTATTTAAATGAACGATATGGTCGGATGTTTATGTAACTTGACTGGTACGTTTTATTACTCGCAGGTACGTGAGAGTAGTTTGGTGTGGAACTACAAGTACGCGGACGTGGAGTTCGGCCGGTTACAGGCGCGCGACCTCCTGCAGCACCTGTGGACCGGGCCTATCAGCAACGCGCCGGTGGATATCGTGCAGGGCAGTCGCAGCGTGGAGGCGCGCCCCGTAAACGTGTCCAAGGGCGCCGCGATGCAACAGATGGTGGCCCTGATGCGACGCCTCGGCGGCTATGAAGCCGTCGACTACGAGTACGTCCTAGCCGTCGGACACTATCTCGGTCGTGACGAAAATCTGTTCTCGTACTTTGAGGGGAAAGGGGTGGGCGCGCCTGGCAAGGAGGGCGCCGGCGGGGGGCAGCACAACAGCAACGCGGCCCAGCAGACGGCCTTCCGGGTGGGCGCCCGCCACAATATCACATGCTTCACTGCCCTGAATTAGACACCGGGTACCTGTACGGCTTTTTTTTTATATATATTATTATTGGCGTCAATCCTCTTAATTATTGGTTTCCCAGGCCGTTTCAATGCACTAACCTCTGCCTTTCATCCGGTGACCCAACCTGAAAATTCATGAATGGCGCCTGCATCTCAGATCGTCAGCATATATGCTCGTACCCGTATCGATTTAGAACCGATACTTTGGAGGTTTTCTAGGTTTAATCTTTTACTTCGTTATTTAGACAATTTGCAAGAAACTACCAAAAATGGCATTAGCGTTACAAGCATAGATTCGTCAGTGTTCAAAGTTCAATGCAGGAAATCTACGTCGACTCCCGAGCATCTCACCCTCGCAACCCGAAAATATAAAATCTGAATCTACCACGAGGAGTGTATATATGCAACACTGCACAAAGCACAATTCGTAAAATTAACCGCCCAATTAAATTGACATATCCGACGATAACACAATGATTGCTTTCTATCGGTACGGCGTTTTAACATTTGAGTTTGTGCTGTGTTTGCTGGCGTTATTTGGGCTATATTTACGGGCGAGTGAAAACGTCGCAACACTATGAAGACTTCACATACAAATTGTATATTAAGATACAAGCTAGGGAATGGATATTGTCGGTTACGGTGATAATAAATAAATTTTCCTTAGGTAGATTATATTATGAGTTTACCTGACGGCAGTAATACATCGTCCAATTATGGAGACTGTAGCGAAGTGTCACCCTATAGAAACATCGGATACAATGTGGATGCATTGCTGATTGGTTGTGCTTTTGTGACGGCTGCGTTGTAGGGCGGAGGCGGCGGCCAGCCCCTGCCCGGTACCTCCTCCACCGTCGACCCCTTCTCCACCGGAATCCACGGCCTCCCCATCTCCCCCGACCGCTCCCCCTACCGCGCACCGCCCGTCGCCACCGAACCCTCCACCCCACCCGCCGCCCCTGCCCCTTCCCCTGCTCCTAGTGCTGCCACTCCCACTCCGTCAAATGCCCCCCCGACTACCAGCCAACCGCAGTCCACCAGCCTCCTGCAGAATATGTTGCTCCCGCTCAGTCGCACGCGCTCCGGAAACTCTGCGGACGGCAGCCCTCTGGATGAGCAGCGCCGTGCCAAGAGCGTCGACCTTGGACAACGCGCGATGCGCAAGTCGCTCTCCGATACGCGCGACTCGGATGAGCAGCTGCTGGGTGGGTGCCGGTGCCCGGCTGGACGAAACGAAATCATGCCATGATGTGTGTCATGCGGATTAATATTTATGGTTGGGGAATGTGTAGATCAACAGGCGGCAGTAATGGAAGGGTGGATGGGTGGGTGGGTGAATGAATTGTTGAATATGTGGATGAATGTGTGAATGAGTGCATAAATTAGTGAGTGAATTAAAACTTGGAAGGAATAAAGGCATGGATACGTGAATGCGTGGATAGACGAATGAGTGAGTGAAGGAGTGGATTCATGATTAATTGAGCGAGCAAGGTAGCGAATCGACGATCGAGTGAATGAATAAGTGAGCAAGTTGATGAAGAAATGTGTGAGTGAATAATGAAGTGAGTGAGGGAATGATAAGAAAATAAATGTATGACTGAATGAACACATGAGTTTTGTTTAATGAAAATGGAGTGGAAATTTAGTAGTGACTGAATTAGTGGGTGGAGGGGTGAATGAAAGAATGAGTAGGCGAGCGAGCAAGTGAAGGAATACGAATAATCTGACATGGAGGAGTTCTCGGGTGATTGTTTTTTTACTTGAATATTTGAAGAATTACCGCGGCGATACAAAGAATTGCGATGTGACTGCAGCGCAACCGGTTTGTTGGTTGACCTGCCTTTTGTAGTTGCGATCTGGGAAGGGGAGGGGGTGCGCTGTTTGCCTTTTGGGTTCGTGTCGATGAGGTATATTACCTGCGTTTTGAATCCCTAATGTGCACAGCTCGCGCGGCGGATGGGACAACGTTCAAAGCTTCGGTGGCCAAAGATATGGCGCGGCTGACTGTAAAGGTGAGCCGCCCGCCGATCTCCTCACATGGCGTCCCATCCCCACTCTACTTTCATTGGCTCCCATAACCCGATAGCGCAGCCATGTGTGAGCATATCCCTCACCCTTCGTTATTGTAGAGGTAAAATAGTGCCGTTTTGCTCATACTCTTAATAATGTACAAAAGCATGAATAAGAAGTGCGATTATAGCTTGTAAACAAATGTTTTTGTTAAAACTACTAGATTATATAACTGTTGGCAAATAAAAGTGTTGGCAAGTTTTTGATTACGATATTTATTATGTTAGTCTGCGTACGGGTACATCTGCGCTGATGCGCTGCGTCTTCTCTGTTTTTCTTTTCCCCCCCCACATGTTTTGATGAATGGCCATATTTCTGCCGCTCTGCTCCACACAGACGGGCCGCGCTGGGTTCGATCGAAGTCGGGCCGAGGTGACCTACTCCGGGCAGGGGCAAGAGGGGGAGGAGCTGCCGTCGCTACCGCCGAAACACCTTTACACCACCACTGTGGGTCGAAACCGCTCCCAGGCCAGGTACGATAACAACTTTAGTAGTCGATACCCTAACAAAATCTAACAATACCCTCTTCCCGTTTATTCCCTCTATCTTTTATACCATTCGCGGGTCAGAAAACAAAAAAGTAAAGGCAGGCGTACCTTTCTATTGGATTGCGTGTGTGTGTGTGTGTGTGTGTGTGTGTGTGTGTGTGTGTGTGTGTGTGTGCGTGTATGTGTGCGTGTATGTGTGGGTGTGCCTTTTTTAGTGTGTGTGTGTGTGTGTGTGTGTGTGTGTGTGTGTGTGTGTGCGTGTGTGTTTTACTCGTTCCTATCTCTACTGTAATGTACTGTAACGCCTCGCTCTTTGTTACCCCCGCGAACTTACATAGCATGACACTTTCGTTTGATTACAAACACATAAATTTACTTTTTAATTCAGACGTGGCTATTTTGGTTTTCGTTATACACTATTTCATTTTGTATTTTGAATTTTTCTTATCCAGCAAAGCGTAGATTTTTCTGTATATTGCCAGAGGGGTACGCGTGTGGCCGGGGTTTACATTGCCATGCGGGTACACGTATAAGTACGGGGCATTTGGGGCTGATCTACTGTGATATACTACTAAGTACGAATCACAACCCAGTCAACCAGCCGCGGTCCTTACTTATGATGTGACCGTTCGATTACCATCGATTATAATCGTACGCCTCTTGTTTACCATACGCAACATGTCGCCCACCTTGACCACTTGCATTACACCAAACCCTAAACCCTACGACCGCTTTTGCTAGGAACTTATTGTACTTGTTATCGCTACCCGTACGGGATGGGCGGCGGTTTTCAACCGTGTATCCGAGTAAGTCGCGCAACGCGTCCGTAATCTGAACCGCGCGTTCCAATTGGGCGTTCCCTCTGTCCCGAGTTGCTTCAGCTTAAGGGTTTTACATGCAGACGCCCTTAAGGGAAAAAAAATGTATTCTTTCCCAAGAAAAAATTATTAAATTTTAAAAATCGCTACTACCTGCTTGATAATTAGAGTGGCCCGTGCTTTTGATTTCTACTGTAATTAAAAACACATCGTTGACTTTGACAGTGGACCCTTTTTCTTATGTCTCGATGGATATGCCCTCCCTCTCCCCATTTTCAGGTTTTCCATCACCGGTGCCGCGGAGGTGTCGGCGCTGCTGGATGGGCTCGCCGCCGCCAGTTTGCTCATCCCGCGACGCAATATGTTTTCCTTCCCAGGCGACGGTCGCGGCGGCGGCGGCGGTGGTGCGCCCGGCAGCCCGCGCAGTATCGCGTCGGCGTTGCAACCGCAGCCCGGCCCCGCTGGCAGCCCCTCCAAGCTGTCACGCGCGCGCAAGACGGTGTTTTGACGTACCACCACACATATCTCAGTAGCTACTAGTTCCACTCACACTCTTTTTCTAACGTACAACGTTGCTTGGAAACTACATCAGCAGTGATGAAACTTTAGCAATACATACGATGCCACGGTGCTACCTTGTACAACTGTCATGGCAGGCGAAGATCTGCGGGAATTTTTTTAAAACTTGTTTTTGCTACATCAAGTGTCCCATTCTGATATGCGAATCCGCAGCCTTTATCTCTGCACTTCACCGGCCATTTCTGCATTGTGGCACTGACCACGTGGCAATTAGACCTACAACCCTAGGTGGCATATTTTGACCTCCCGATCTTTCTCTCCCGATGATATATAATTTCTGCGGCGGCGGCTTTACGTTAATTATCAATGCTTTGTTCGCATTTGTTTGTAAATTCGCCATCATATGATCCTCTGGACACGAGTCTACCACCTTGCGAACTTGAACTCCGAGGTGTAGAGTCTTTTCGGTAGTGCGTGGCGAGTATTGTCCTAATACGGCACATATGGCTGAGGGACTCGTACGTATCGCTACTAGCTACATTCCGTACACCCCGAGGGCGTTTACACCCGCTGTTGTACAACCACTGTAATTAGTTTAAGTCCCGGTACAATACTAGCGTACTTACTTGTGAGATGAAGTAAGCGTCAAGACGCGCCGGATCACGCCTGTCCTAGGCGACATACAATACGTCACATGAGACGAGCTTCCGAGGGTCGCGCGACGCTTCAAGACTGAAGGCGAGCTAGAGTGGGAGACTTTAGCTCGCGCATTGGAGGGAGGAGACAAGTCACCTCTCACCTTCTCTTTTTAATTACATTCAACCACAATGCAAACAATTCTGCTCTCGTGCATTATTTCTGCACTAACCTTTTTATTTTTGCGCATTCTAACCAAACTGCCACAAGTGCGAAATTTTAGTTAGCTAGATTTGTATTTGACATCATTGTATAATTTCATATTAATCTATTCCATAATATATTGCAGATTCTGATTGTAGACATTCACTTTGTATATATGAAGCACCTACTCTTATGATTCCCTGCTATGACCATCTCCGTGACAATTCGTGAAGCTGACGGGCATTTCAATCTTCGCGAAATCCAATATACATGTATATTTGATGCGCGGCGCCAATATCGCGGGGCTGCTATTTTTCGTATGAGGCGGTTCACGATTAATTTGATATTTTCTAAGTTTTCAATGTGTACAATCATCGACAAATGGTGTTTCTACAAAGCGAGTTAAACTGCGTGTGCTTTTTGCATGTGATATAGGGCATGGAATTCGTAGCCTTTCATGTAGCCTTGGATAAGGCGCCGTGAGTAATAAGGAGCAATGCACTGTTTGTAAGGACTGTTTGGCCCAAAAGGAACACGGCTCGGCCCAAAAGGATTACGGCTCTCGGCCCAAGCCGTGTTTCTTTTCGGCGCCTAGCCGTGTACCTCCTCCCGGTACACGGCTCTAGCGCCAAGTACATTCGGTAGTATATCACGCATGTCCCGTCGCGCGAGGCTCTTTCTACGGGTTGGCATACGTCTTTGGGCAAGGATCCCACCACCCACACCCGTCCGTAGGCGCGCGAGCACAGCCCGCCCAATATGCCTCGGCGTAAGCGCTACTAATAGGGGGAGCGCAATTATGCAGCCGGCACTTGTCAAAAGTAGAGACAACGGTCGCCCTTGGGGCTTTCCTCATCGTCTCGGAGCTGATTGGGGCTCATGAAGAAGGGGGCGCCCGAGCGCGCTGGTAGGACCCTACCACTAAAACTTCCCTAGAAAATAGCGAAGCCCCAAATCTTGGTGTCGCGGGTGTCCGTGCATTAGGTAAGCTGCTTTTAGTGTGATATATGGGGCCGCCGCAATAGCAAGATGGTTGGGATCGTGCGCGCTTTTCGTCGGTTGCACACTCACCCACCACCGACGGTCGTGATCTTTAGGATCCACCGTTTTGGTCGGGCGCAAGTGGTCGACAAGTGATCGGGAGGGCGTGACGATAGCGGAGAGCACAAGGGGGTGCAATAGGCCGGGTAAGTTCCCGATACCAATCCGGCCCATAGGAACGTAGATCCCTTCGAGGAGCGCGGGACACAGAATAATAAGATGACATGTTGCAGGGTGGAGACGACTCTAGTTGGAGGGTGTTCCGGCGAGTGGGCGCGTAGGCGATTTTTGCAAGCGTCTAATACAAAAATAACACGATTGTTGTGAGGGGAGTGTGTTAGCACTAGCATCCCGTTGCCTAGTACTTATGTACAAGGTAGCTATTTGTCATCCTAGTACTTAGTGTTATGCTATTAGCGGTACTCTATTCCCTATTAGCGGCGATCGGCCGGCCCTGCCGGTGCCTTCGCCGGCCGCCATCTCTCTCTTCCCACTTCTCTAGTCACCACACCCGGCCCCCTTTGTGGGGCCGGCACGACTTACGTGTAACTATCCGTTCAAAAAATAGCTAGGGGTAGCATAAGGGGGGGTCCAGAGACAGCAACCGGTTTTTACTGGTATTGTAGTTGTGTTTAATTTCAAAGTTCAAACTTCAATATTGAGAGAGAGAGAGAGAGAGAGAGAGTGAGAGAGAGAGAGAGAGAGAGAGGGGGGGGGGGGGGGGGGGGGGGGAGAGAGAGAGAGAGAGTGAGAGAGAGAGAGAGAGAGAGAGAGAGAGAGAGAGAGAGAGAGAGAGAGAGAGAGAGAGAGAGAGAGAGAGAGGAAGACGGAGAGAGAGAGGGAGAGGGAGAGAGAGAGTTGCATGCACACACACTTACACACACACGCACACACACACACACACGCATACGCACGCACGCATGCACGCGCGCACGTGCGCGCACATACACACTTCTTTTCCTTGTGTAGCTATCGCTTTTTTTATTGTTCAATGCTTGTACTTCAACATGTGGCGGTTAGCCTCTGAAAGCTAAACGCTAGCACAAATCTGTTCTAGTCTGTCTAGTTCTGTTGTTGCAAGATTGCAAATGATGTTGTCGAGAGGCAATTGATGAGAGATGTTTCACTGCTGTACTTAGGCAGTAGATGTTGTAAGTGAACAAAGGAATTGTTAAAAGGTTCTGTCACCTCCCTCTACTGCATTGGGCTTAAATAGGTTTCAGCCCATATTAGTTACGCCTGCAAGCTTCGCTTACGTGTCAGGCGTCAGTGCTGCTCAACCGTCGTCATCTGTCCTCGAGACACGGCCTGCCTAGCATTGGGTTTCACGACGCGGCTCCTTCTGCATTGAAGAGCTCGTTCTGGCGCGTCATCTGGCTGGATAGATTAATTATGCATATCTGTACGTACCGGGAGGTACTGGTCGTACTGTAGCATCAGCACCATTACAATATTGCAGTAGCGACGTACCCACGAGTATACGTCCGTCCTGTGGAAAAGCACGATTTGGTATCCGTAACGAGTACCTGTACAATGTCCTGCAATGTACTGTTGCAGGACTGTACTCGTCACACTCGTACCCTCCCCCTCTTGACAGATCAATGAGGCCGCCGCGAGGCAGACCTCCGTGGTTCTTGGCTCCTTTACTGAAGCAGTTACTGGGACTCAGGAATGCGCGCTGGGAAAGCGTATATGAAGTCAATGTACGCCTGAGTCTTGGCGAACTTGCGCCATTGGGGCGTCTCCAAGAATTCTTGTAACGCAATTGTTCGATGCACCTCGTTTAACCGGTGCCAGACAGGTGGAATGTCGTCATCACTGAAGTGCGTCATGAAGAGCAAATATTTGCCTCGTGTGGCGGTTAGCCTCTGAAAGCTAAACGCTAGCACAAATCTGTTCTAGTCTGTCTAGCTCTGTGTCGTAAGATTGCAATTGATGTTGTCGAGAGGTAATTGATGAAAGATGTTTCACTGCTGTACTTGGGCAGTAGATGTTGTAAATGAACAAAGGAATTGTTAAAAGGTTCTGTCACCTCCCTCTACTGCACTGGGCTTAAATAGGTTTCAGCCCAGACTGGTTACGCCTGCAAGCTATGCTTACGTGTCAGGCGTTAGTGCTGTTCAACCGTCGTCATCTGCCTCGAGACGCGGCCTGCCTAGCATTGGGTTTCACGACGCGGCTCCTTCTGCATTGGAGAGCTCGTTCTGGCGCGTCATCTGGCTAGTTAGATTAATTATGCATATCTGTACGTACCGGGAGGTACTGGTCGTACTGTAGCATCAGCACCATTACAATATTGCAGTAGCGACGTACCCACGAGTATACGTCCGTCCTGTGGAAAAGCACGAATTGGAATTCGTAACGAGTACCTGTACAATGTCCTGCAATGTACTGTTGCAGGACTGTACTCGTCACACTCGTACCCTCCCCCTCTTGACAGATCAATGAGGTCGCCGCGAGGCAGACCTCCGTGGTTCTTGGCTCCTTTACTGAAGCAATTACTGGGACTCAGGAATGCGCGCTGGGTGAGCGTGCATAAAATCAATGTACGCCTGAGTCTTGGCGAACTTGCGCCATTGGGGCGTCTCCAAGAATTCTTGTAACGCAACTGTTCGATGCACCTCGTTCAATCGGTGCCAGACAGGTGGAATGTCGTCATCACTGAAATGCGTCATGAAGAGCAAATATTTGCCTCGTCGCCCAGGTAGCGACTTGATGCACACAGCAGAGATGTGTGAGATGTCAAACTCCTCGTCGTCTCCTTCAGGGACAGTCACCGGGACAGCTGGCCGTAGCAGAGCGGTAGAGCAGGGTCTTAAGTTGTTAACGTGGAACACAGGATGTAAGCGTACTGTCGCTGGAAGTTTTAATCTGTAACTGTGTTTCCCAATCTGCTCCTCCACTGAAAAAGGGCCAAGCTGTCTGTCTCTGAGTTTCCTGTTCGGCTGTCCTCGCAGAAAAAGATTTGCTGTGACGACTGACACCTTGTCTCCCTTAGCGAAGTGTGGCGCTGTAGACGGTTCTGTGCGCGCTTGCATCTCGTTCTTGTGTAGTTGTAACACTGAGCGTACCAAGCTGTGTACTTCCTGTAACAATCTCAACCGTTCTGTTGCGTCTTGCGAAAAAGGAATCGATGGTCGCATGCTGAAGAGCAGGTCAGGAGGCTCCTCAGGAGAAAAACCAAAGTTAGCCTCGAACGGCGTGTGCTCAATTCCAAGTGCACGCGAAGCGTTGTACGCAAACTCCACTTGCGGTAAAAGTGTCGACCAGTCAGAGCCATCATAGCAACAGAAGCAACGAAGAAGCTGCTGAAACGTGCTGTTCACGCGCTCTGTCAGTCCGTCTGTTTCTGGGTGTCGGCTGGTAGACATGTTTAGTCGCGTTCCAAGGCGTCTCCACAATGTCTGCCAGAAGGCGCTGACAAATTTCGGGTCGCGGTCACTGATCAGCACTCGGGGCAGTCCATGTAAACGGTAGACTCCCTGTAAAAACAAAGTTGCAGTTTCTTCGGCAGTAATCGACTCTGTGCATGGCAGAAAATGGGCCATTCGAGTTAGATGGTCTACTACAATCAGCACACTGTTAAAGCCGTTGCTCTCAGGCAAGTGTGTCAGGTAGTCAAGACCAACTGTGTGCCACGGTCTGGGTGGAACAGGTAACGGGTAAAGAGTCGCGGCCATCTGAGGTCGAATCTTCGCTCGTCGGCACACGACGCAGCGTTCACAAAAATCTTTCACATCTTGGCGGATTCGTTTCCACCAGAATCTGTCGAGTGCTTTAGCAAGAGTGCTAGCAACTCCTCTGTGACCGGCTGACGAACTTTCGTGCAGCTCTGCGATCAATTTCAGTCGGAGCTCAGAGTTCTGTGGAATACAGAGGCGATTGAGACGCCAAAAGTACCCGTCTCTGGCTTCTATCCGGCTGTCTCTTGTCCACTCACCATCGTCCCCATAAAACGAATCTCGTGAGAACCCCTCGCGAATGAGATCAGCGAACTCAGGGCTCAGCTGCAACGCGTCAACAGTCAGTGAATTTAACTGTGCGTCTTCAAACAGCAGCTGGGACTTCCGTCGTAATTCTCGATCTGACGGAACCTCGCCATCCCAAAATAAGGGTACTGTGGCCTGAGGTACGAAGTCTGGTCGCCGGCTTAACGGGTCAGCTTCGTTCAGAGCTCCCTTGCGATATGCAAGTGTCATCGAGCCCACAAACGGTTGCAAATCCCGCAGGTATCTTGCTTGCCGCTTGTTCAGCCTGTTGTTCGGTTGCCTGAGCAGGTGCCGCAGTGTGTCGTGGTCTGTTACGACAAGGAACTTAGAACAGCCTTCAAGATAGCACCTCCAATGCTTGACAGCTTCGCATACGGCCAAAGCTTCTAAGTCGTACGCAGAGTAAGTGTTACCACGCTCAGCTGAATTCAGCTTACGCGCCCAGTAAGAGACTGGTTGAAGACCGCCTCCTTGGTCTTGCAACAGGACTGCTGCAATCCCCACTGTGGAAGCATCTGTAGCTACGGTGAACGTCGCGTCCGAGCCGACCTCCGGAAGGATCAGGCATGGCGCGGAAATGAGCCGTAACTTGAGAGTCTCGAAGGCTTCCAAACAGGCAGGCGTCAGCGTAACCTTCTGTGGCTGGGACTTCCGCAGTAAGTCCGTCAATGGAGCCGTAAGGTCGCTAAAATGGTGTATGAATCTCGCATAGAAGTTGCAGAACTGTACGAAACTGCGAACCTCCTTCTGCGTCTTGGGCACTGGCCAGTCTGCAACGGCCTCGACTTTCTTTGTGGAAACCGAAATTTTTCCGGCTGACACAGTGTAGCCCAGATACTCCATTTCTTGCAATCCGAAGAAGCATTTCTTAAGGCGCAATTTCAGCCCTTCCTCCTTGAATCGCTGTAGCACTAGACGCAGGTGCTCCAGGTGCTCTTCCAGAGTTCGACTGTAGATACAGACGTCATCCAGGTAGACTGTCACGAACTTATGTAAAAAGTCGCGAAGTATGTCGTTCATCATCCTCTGAAATGTAGCTGGTGCATTACACAGGCCAAACGGCATGGCGACCCATTCCATTAAGCCATCAGGGGTCTGAAAAGCCGTCTTGTGAACGTCCTGATCACGCACTCGAACTTGCCAGAATCCAGAAGCGAGGTCGAGGTGTGTGTAAAAGTTCGCGTCCTTAAGTTCGTCCAGTGTGTCGTCCACACGCGGTAGCGGGTAAGCATCTTTACGCGTAACCTCGTTAAGACCGCGGTAGTCAATGCAAAGACGTAGCGAGCCATCAGCTTTTCGCACAAAAAGAATTGGCGAGCCGAATTCACTGTAGCTGGGGCGTATCAACCCAGCTTCCACTGCGTCTTTAAGCTGTCGATTAAGCTCAGCGCGCTCTGCGGGTGACAATCTGTTCAGACGTTGACGTCGCATCGGGCCAATTGTTTCAATGGGATGATCCCACTGTCGGCTTACAGGTGGAGAGTCGACAGGTCGCAGTAACTCCGGGAAGTCATCAAAGAGTAAAGACCGGAAGTTATCACGTTGTTCTGCTGTTAGTTCCTCTCCAGTGTGAAAGTCTGTCGTTTGTTCAGCGACTGACGTAAGTTCAATGACGTAAAAATCAGCATGACGTCCTCTGCTGCGGCGCGTCTTGCGCATGAGCTTCTGAACTTTCGTAGACGACAGGAGTAGACACTCAGGGCGTCGTTCCTCGAGTGTAGTCTCCACAGCTGTGCCGTCCATTAGTGTAAAAATTCTGGTTGTACCAAATTGTAAAGAGGCCTGTTCGTCATCAAGCCATGGTAAACCCAGGATTAAATCAGCTGTGCGTAAATCACGTAAGACATAAAAAGTCCGGTGAAACTCGTGTCGAGCCAGCTCAAAAGTGACGTCGCAGACTGTCGTAGAAGTCACTCGTTGTCCATTAGCGAGTCGAACTGGGGTTTTACTGGCAGACTTCCGAGTCTGTAAAGCAAAGCGTCGTACAAAGTCCTCTGACACAAAATCAAGTGTCGCAGCACAGTCCACTAATCCAGAAATGTGGTGTCCGCCATCAGGAGTTTTCACAGTCAGCTCAGTTCGAATTAACGGGCGAGCTTCCGTGAGGTCAGTCAGTAGGGCTGTAGCTGTCGAAGAAAATTGTCGCAGCGTAGCGATGGACTGTTCCGAGTCGTCTGTTGGTACAGGTACCGAGTCGGGTTGATCAGGTGCTGTAGGTTCTGGTGAGTCGTTAAACGCACAATCTGCGTCGACTAACCACAGCTGTACAGGCCAAGGGGCTGGAGCAACCACCTCCTGTTGCGCTGGATTCTCCAGTGACTGACGTGTAAAAAGCTGTGTCCTTGCTGGGAATTCTTGATAGAGTTTCCAGTGCTTAGTCACCTGAGTAAATTTCGCCCACTTCGGTAGTACAAATACAGCCATCGTAGATGTCGGAGATGTTCGACGACAATCCTCAAAATGCTGCGCAATCTGCTCAGCTAACTCCCAGGGTGGGTTGATGAACACCCTCTCTCCTGTTAAGTCTCTGTCTAGAATCGAGTCACTCGGCGAACAGTGAGGTAAGTCACCGTGCGAGTTAAGACCTTCATCATCAGCACATCCTTCCAACGTGAAGTTGAATCGTGCATGCAGAGGGTCAAAGACTGAGTCAACCAGTTTCCAATCAACTGAACGTCTGGTTACAGGTTTACGACTCTGTCTCTGCTTAGTCTGACGACGACGACCTGCTACTTGCGTTACAGGTGTCGCAACTGTAGTCGATGGAGATGCCGAAGAGTTTATCGACGACCTCTGTCGCTAACAGTGTCTCAGAATGAACAGTAGATGTAGCCGGCTGCTCCAGTTCATTTGTAGAACAGCCTTGCCACCATCATTGCTTCTTAGGTTGCATTGGTGCCTTGCCTTTGAACTCCGGGCATTGGAACAAACGGTGTCCCTTCTTGTGGCACTTGAAGCAAAGTCCTTCGTCCATGTGTCGCTTACGCTCCTCAGCTGTCATTGCATTTGCGATTGAATTAAAATCTTCGCGACCGGATGGTTGACCACGTCCACCATTGTTGCCACCACGACCACCATTGTTACCACCTCCACGTCCACGTCCGCGGCCTCGTCCTCGGCCACCCTTGTTACGTTTCCAGACGTTAGAGGCTTCCTCAAAAGGGTCTTCAAGGTTGCGCTTGCGAGAGGATTGGGTAGATGGTCCAGCAGCAGACCTTGCATTGCCTAATTCCGGCGAGTCTGTCACGACGTCATTCAGAAAGTTTTGTAGCTCCGCGAGCGTAATCTGGTAACCTAGTTGCGCTCGGTGTGATCTAGCCAGTCTCTGGAGGTCCACGTTTGCAAGACCAGTAATGAAGCGTACACACTGTACCTCCGCTGTCAGGTCTTGACGAGAACGGCGTAAGTAGTCGTTGTACTTCTTAGTAAAAAGCGCGTAACTCATCGTGTTGCTCTGTGTAAAACTTAGCAAAGCTTTAATTGCGTCATCCTGAATGTTCGGAAGAAACGTAGACTTGCGTATCTCCGCAACAAGCTCGTTGTACGTAGATGGAATTGGAGGATGATTTTTCCGGTTCAACCACCATCCACCAAGGAGTCCAGAAAACTGTGAAGTAACCCAGAACACTGCATCGTACGAGTCAGCTGCAATCCCAAGCATTACAAAACGCTGAGGCTGAGCTTCGAGCCAATCCTCCAGTACAGGTGGGTCTTGACCATTCTGGTACGGTGAAGTAATGGCAGCCTTACGCTGAGTCTCCGTAAGAGTCACTGATAGTCCTGCCAAGTTGTGGGTAGGCATCGGCATTCCCACTCGTAAATCTGTAGGTCCCACTCCAGTCAGTCGGTTGATGTGTCCAACAATCAGCAGCCAGACAGAACCAGAGTCGACCGTTGTAAACCGGGGGTACATGTGGAGCTGTCTCGGGATAGACGTGTCTTCATGCATGACTGGAACATGTTGTGTCATTGCTCGATAGAAAGATTCCCACTGAGTCACGTAACCAAAGTGAAGTAAATCACTCTTGTGCTTCTCAGCACGAAGTAACCCAGTCTGTGCAGGCGTAAGTGTCAGACCGTCAGTGTTGATGATTTCCGGGACGACGTAAGTGCCATCCGGATTAACTGTCGACTGTTCCAAAACAACCTGCTCGACCTGAGCAGGTGTACGTAAGTTGCTCGTAGCAAACAGGACAGGAATAGACGCAGAGTACACGGAAACAAGCTGTCGTCCTTGAGGTAGCGTAACGTTCACAGGTTCACCACTCAACAGCGTCAAATCATCCGGTGTCAAAACAAGACCGGTCTCCTCGTGTAATTCGCGAATAGCAGCGTCGACAGGCTCTTCGTTGGGTAAGACAGAGCCAGCAGGGAACCAAGTTCTACCAGTACGAGGCTCACGCTGAAACACCAACTTCAAATCCGACCGTTTAGTTCCTCCAACGTGAATTACCAACACCACGTAATGACCAGGTCCAAGAGAAGCCATCTCAACTCAATCAAACAACGTCGAGCAGTTCAATAAGCGAACGAAAGCGTGCGTCGACCAAAGAGCTCCGAAACCAGTGTGGCGGTTAGCCTCTGAAAGCTAAACGCTAGCACAAATCTGTTCTAGTCTGTCTAGCTCTGTGTCGTAAGATTGCAATTGATGTTGTCGAGAGGTAATTGATGAAAGATGTTTCACTGCTGTACTTGGGCAGTAGATGTTGTAAATGAACAAAGGAATTGTTAAAAGGTTCTGTCACCTCCCTCTACTGCACTGGGCTTAAATAGGTTTCAGCCCAGACTGGTTACGCCTGCAAGCTATGCTTACGTGTCAGGCGTTAGTGCTGTTCAACCGTCGTCATCTGCCTCGAGACGCGGCCTGCCTAGCATTGGGTTTCACGACGCGGCTCCTTCTGCATTGGAGAGCTCGTTCTGGCGCGTCATCTGGCTAGTTAGATTAATTATGCATATCTGTACGTACCGGGAGGTACTGGTCGTACTGTAGCATCAGCACCATTACAATATTGCAGTAGCGACGTACCCACGAGTATACGTCCGTCCTGTGGAAAAGCACGAATTGGAATTCGTAACGAGTACCTGTACAATGTCCTGCAATGTACTGTTGCAGGACTGTACTCGTCACACAGAGCGAAGCGCTGACAAATTTTGGGTCGCGGTCGCTGATCAGTACGCGGGGCAGTCCATGTAAACGGTAGACTCCCTGTAAAAACAAAGTGGCAGTTTCTTCGGCAGTAATCGACTCTGTACATGGCAGAAAATGGGCCATTCGAGTTAGATGGTCTACTACAATCAGCACACTGTTAAAGCCGTTGCTCTCAGGCAAGTGTGTCAGGTAGTCAAGACCAACTGTGTGCCACGGTCTGGGTGGAACAGGTAATGGGTAAAGAGTCGCAGCCATCTGCGGTCGAATCTTTGCTCGTCGGCACACGACGCAGTGTTCACAGAAATCTTTCACGTCTTGGCGGATTCGTTTCCACCAGAATCTGTCGAGTGCTTTAGCAAGAGTGCTAGCAACTCCTCTGTGACCAGCTGACGAACTTTCGTGCAGCTCTATGATCAATCTCAGTCGGAGCTCAGAGTTCTGTGGAATACAGAGGCGATTGAGACGCCAAAAGTACCCGTCTCTGGCTTCTATCCGGCTGTCTCTTGTCCACTCACCATCGTCCCCATAAAACGAATCTTGTGAGAACCCCTCGCGAATGAGATCAGCGAATTCAGGGCTCAGCTGCAACGCTTCAACAGTCAGTGAATTTAACTGTGCGTCTTCAAGCAACAGCTGGGACTTCCGTCGTAATTCTCGATATGACGGAACCTCGCCATCCCAAAATAAGGGTACTGTGGCCTGAGGTACGAAGTCTGGACGCCGGCTTAACGGGTCGGCTTCGTTCAGAGCTCCCTTGCGATATGCAAGTGTCATCGAGCCCACAAACGGTTGCAAATCCCGCAGGTATCTTGCTTGCCGCTTGTTCAGCCTATTGCTCGGTTGCCTGAGCAGATGTCGCAGTGTGTCGTGGTCTGTTACGACAAGGAACTTAGAGCAGCCTTCAAGATAGCACTTCCAATGCTTGACAGCTTCGCATACGGCCAAAGCTTCTAAGTCGTACGCAGAGTAAGTGTTACCACGCTCAGCTGGATTCAGCTTACGCGCCCAGTAAGAGACTGGTTGAAGACCGCCTCCTTGGTCTTGCAACAGGACTGCTGCAATCCCCACTGTTGAAGCATATGTAGCCACGGTGAACGTCGCGTCCGAGCCGACCTCCGGAAGGGTCAGGCATGGCGCGGAAATGAGCCGTAACTTGAGAGTGTCGAAGGCTTCCAAACAGGCAGGCGTCAGCGTAACCTTCTGTGGCTGGGACTTCCGCAGTAAGTCCGTCAATGGAGCCGTAAGGTCGCTAAAATGGTGTATAAATCTCGCATAGAAGTTGCAGAACTGTACAAAACTGCGAACCTCCTTCTGCGTCTTGGGCAATGGCCAGTCTGCAACGGCCTCGACTTTCTTTGTGGAAACCGAAAATTTCCCGGCTGACACAGTGTAGCCCAGATACTCCATTTCTTGCAATCCGAAGAAGCATTTCTTAAGGCGTAATTTTAGCCCTTCCTCCTTGAATCGCTGTAGCACTAGACGTAGGTGCTCCAGGTGCTCTTCCAGAGTTCGACTGTAGATACAGACGTCATCCAGGTAGACTGTCACGAACTTATGTAAAAAGTCGCGAAGTATGTCGTTCATCATCCTCTGAAATGTAGCTGGTGCGTTGTACAGTCCAAACGGCATGGCGACCCATTCCATTAAGCCATCAGGGGTCTGAAAAGCCGTCTTGTGAACGTCCTGATCACGCACTCGAACTTGCCAGAATCCAGAAGCGAGGTCGAGGTGTGTGTAAAAATTCGCGTCCTTGAGTTCGTCCAGAGTGTCGTCCACACGCGGTAGCGGGTAAGCATCTTTACGCGTAACTTCGTTAAGACCACGGTAGTCAATGCACAGACGTAGCGAGCCATCAGCTTTTCGCACAAAAAGAATTGGCGAGCCGAACTCATTGTAGCTGGGGCGTATCAAACCAGCTTCCACTGCGTCTTTGAGCTGTCGATTAAGCTCAGCGCGCTCTGCGGGTGACAATCTGTTCAGACGTTGACGTCGCATTGGGCCTATTGTTTCAATGGGATGATCCCACTGTCGGCTTACAGGTGGAGAGTTGACAGGTTGCAGTAACTCCGGGAAGTCATCGAAGAGTAAAGACCGGAAGTTGTTACGTTGTTCTGCTGTTAGTTCCTCTCCAGTATGGAAGTCTGTCGATTGTTCGGCGGCTGACGTAAGTTCAATGACGTAAAAATCAGCATGACGTCCCCTGCTGCGGCGCGTCTTGCGCATAAGCTTCTGAACTTTCGTAGACGACAGGAGTAGACACTCAGGGCGTCGTTCCTCAAATGCAGTCTCCACTGTTGTGCCGTCCATTAGTGTAAAAATTCTGGTTGTACCAAATTGTAAAGAGGCATGTTCGTCATCAAGCCATGGTAAACCCAGGATTAAATCAGCTATGCGTAAATCACGTAAGACGTGGAAAGTCCGTTGAAACTCGTGTCGAGCCAGCTCAAAAGTGACGTCACAGACTGTCCTAGAAGTCACTTGCTGTCCGTTAGCGAGTCGAACTGGAGTCTTACTTGCAGACTTCAGAGTCTGTAAAGCAAAGCGTCGTACAAAGTCCTCTGACACAAAATCAAGTGTCGCAGCGCAGTCCACTAATCCAGAAATGTGGTGTCCGCCATCAAGAGTTTTCACAGTCAGCTCAGTTCGAATTAACGGGCGAGCTTCCGTGAGGTCAGTCAGTAGTGCTGTAGCTGGCGAAGAAAATTGTCGCAGCGTAGCGATGGAAGGTTCCGCGTTGTCTGAAGGTACAGGTACCGAGTCGGGTTGATCAGGTGCTGTTCGTTCTGGTGAGTCGTTAAACGCACAATCTGCGTCGACTAACCACAGCTGTACATGCCAAGGGGCTCGAGCAACCACCTCCTGTTGCGCTGGGTTCTCCAGTGACTGACGTGTAAAAAGCTGTGTCCTTGCTGGGAATTCTTGATAAAGTTTCCAGTGCTTAGTCACCTGAGTAAACTTCGCCCATTTCGGTAGTACAACTACAGCCATCGTAGATGTCGGAGATGTTCGACGACAATCCTCAAAATGCTGCGCAATTTGCTCAGCTAACTCCCAGGGTGGGTTGATGAACACCCGTTCTCCTGTTAAATCTCTGTCTAGAATCGAGTCACTCGGCGAACAGTGAGGTAAGTCACCGTGCGAGTTAAGACCTTCATCATCAGCACATCCCTCCAACGTGAAGTTGAATCGTGCATGCAGAGGGTCAAAGACTGAGTCAACCAGTTTCCAATCAACTAAACGTCTGGTTACAGGTTTACGACTCTGTCTCTGCTTAGTCTGACGACGACGACCTGCTACTTGCGTTACAAGTGTCGCAACTGTAGTCGATGGAGATGTCGAAGGTGTTTCGACGACCTCTGTCGCTAACAGTGTCTCAGAATGAACATTAGATGTAGCCGGCTGCTCCAGTTCATTTGTAGAACAGCCTTGCCACCATCATTGCTTCTTAGGTTGCATCGGTGCCTTGCCTTTGAACTCCGGACATTGGAACAAACGGTGTCCCTTCTTGTGGCACTTGAAGCAGAGTCCTTCGTCCATGTGTCGCTTACGCTCCTCAGCTGTCATTGCATTTGCGAGTGAATTAAAATCTTCGCGGCCAGATGTCTGACCACGTCCACCATTGTTGCCACCTCCACGTCCACGTCCGCGGCCACGTCCACGGCCACCTTTGTTACGTTTCCAGACGTTAGAGGCTTCCTCGAAAGGGTCATCAAGGTTGCGCTTGCGTGAGGGCTGGGCAGATGGTCCAGCAGCAGACTTTGTACTGCCTAGTTCCGGCGAGTCTGTCACGACGTCATTCAAAAAGTTTTGCAGCTCCACTAGCGTAGTCTGGTATCCTTGCCGAGCTCGGTGTGACTTAGCCAGT
Organism: Tetraselmis chui; assembly: GCA_026401115.1. Lineage (NCBI taxonomy): Eukaryota > Viridiplantae > Chlorophyta > Chlorodendrophyceae > Chlorodendrales > Chlorodendraceae > Tetraselmis > Tetraselmis chui. The sequence continues at coordinate 28,237 of JAPMLY010000612.1, forward strand.
CTCTTGAGCGCTTCGTTCGCTAGGCCATTAATGAAGCGTACACACTGTACTTCAGCTGTCAGGTGTTGACGAGACCGACGTAAGTAGTCGTTGTACTGTTTAGTGAAAACCGCGTAACTCATCGTGTTGCTCTGCGTAAAGCTTAGCAAAGCGTTAATTGCGTCGTCCTGAATGTTCGGAAGAAACGTCGGCTTGCGTAACTCCGTAACAAGCTCGTTGTACGTAGATGGAATTGGAGGCTGATTTTTCCGGTTCAACCACCACCCACCCAGGTGTCCAGAAAACTGTGAAGTAACCCAGAACACTGCATCGTACGAGTCAGCCGTAATCCCAAGCATTATAAAACGCTGAGGCTGTGCTTCGAGCCAATCTTCCAGTACATGAGGTACTTGACCATTCTGGTACGGTGAAGTAATAGCAGCCTTACGCTGAGTCTCCGTGAGGGTCACAGATAGTCCAGCCAAGTTGTGGGTAGGCATCGGAATTCCCACTCGTAAATCCGTAGGTCCTTCACCAGTCAGTCGATTAATGTGTCCGCGAATCAGTAGCCATACATAACCAGAGTCGACCGTCGTAAACCGGGTGTACATGTGGAACTGTCTCGGGATAGACGTGTCGTCTTGCATGACTGGAACATGTTGTGTGATTGCTCGATAAAAAGATTCCCACTGAGTCACGTAACCAAAGTGAAGTAATTCACTCTTGTGCTTCTCAGCACGAAGTAACCCCTTCTGTGAGGGCGTAAGTGTCAGACCGTCAATGTTGATGGTTTCCGGTACGACGTAGGTGCCATCCGGATTAACTGTCGACTGTGCCAAAACAGCCTGCTCGACCTGAGCAGGTGTACGTAAGTTGTTCGTAGCAAACAGGACATGAATAGAAGCCGAGTACACGTAGACAAGCTGTCGTCCTTGAGGTAGTGCAACGTTAACAGGTTCACCACTCAACAGCGTCAAATCATCCGGTGTCAAAACAAGACCGGTCTCCTCGTGTAACTCGCGAATAGCAGCGTCGACAGGCTCTTCGTTAGGTAAGACAGAGCCTGTTGGGAACCAAGTTTTACTAGAACGAGGCTCACGCTGAAACACCAACTTCAAATCCGACCGTTTAGTTCCTCCAACGTGAATTACTAAAACCACGTAATATCCAGCTCCTAGAGAAGCCATCTCAACTCAATCAAACAACGTCGAGCAGATCAACGAGCAACGAAAGCGTGCGTCGACCAAAGAGCTCCGAAACCAGTGTGGCGGTTAGCCTCTGAAAGCTAAACGCTAGCACAAATCTGTTCTAGTCTGTCTAGTTCTGTTGTTGCAAGATTGCAAATGATGTTGTCGAGAGGCAATTGATGAGAGATGTTTCACTGCTGTACTTAGGCAGTAGATGTTGTAAGTGAACAAAGGAATTGTTAAAAGGTTCTGTCACCTCCCTCTACTGCATTGGGCTTAAATAGGTTTCAGCCCATATTAGTTACGCCTGCAAGCTTCGCTTACGTGTCAGGCGTCAGTGCTGCTCAACCGTCGTCATCTGTCCTCGAGACACGGCCTGCCTAGCATTGGGTTTCACGACGCGGCTCCTTCTGCATTGAAGAGCTCGTTCTGGCGCGTCATCTGGATGGTTAGATTAATTATGCATATCTGTAGGTACCGGGAGGTACTGGTCGTACTGTAGCATCAGCACCATTACAATATTGCAGTAGCGACGTACCCACGAGTATACGTCCGTCCTGTGGAAAAGCACGATTTGGTATCCGTAACGAGTACCTGTACAATGTCCTGCAATGTACTGTTGCATGACTTTACTCGTCACAAACATTTGTTATTGTTGCTGCTATTGTTGCTGTTGTTGACGCACACAGAGACACATACACACGCGCGCGCGCACACACAAATACATAGGGAGAGAGAGAGCGCGAGAGAGGGAGGGAGAGAGAGAGAGAGAGAGAGAGAGAGAGAGAGAGAGAGAGAGAGAGAGAGAGAGAGAGAGAGAGAGCGAGAGAGAGAGGGGGGGGGGGGTTACAGAGACATGCACACATAAGCACACACACACACACACACACACACACACACACACACACACACACACACACACACACACACACACACACACACACACACACACACACACACGCGCGCGCGCGCGCGCGCGCACGCTATCGGGTTGGCTCATGATCTGGCACAACGTAGACGCGCTCGTGTACACGCAAAATACTGTATCGAGTGCAGAGTTCGAACAAAAAGAATGGTTACATGCAAGTTTTTAAGCACAGCTAGACGTCAGTCTATTCATGGTCCGACGTACTAGGCGGTTGTACGCCGGGAAGATGCACGTATCCATTTCTATCTAAGTGTGACGGACCGTGTGGCTGTATTGTGTGTGTGTGTGTGTGTGTGTGCGCATGTGTGTGCATGTATGTGACTCCGTACTTGTATGTGTGATCGCATGTGTGACCGTGTGCGTATGTATGCGTGTGTGTGTGTGTGTGTGTGTGTGTGTGTGTGTGTGTGTGTGTATGTGTGTGACTCTGTGCGCGCGCGCGCGCGTGTGTGTGTGTGTGACAATGTGTGTTTACATGTACAAGCAGTACGCTGAGGTTGCGCCCCCGGTTGTGGGGTCCGTGGCCATCACCGCATATGGCGTTGGCGGAACGGCATTCACAAGTGCCGCCAAGCCGAAAAGCAAGGCCACGGGCCCTACAAGCGTGATGCGCCTCACGTTCAACATCGTGGTACGGGTGCGGGTGCGGGTAGACGCAAGTGAGACGCGATGGATGTGCGGACGAATAAAAGGCCGCAGAATTCCGATGTAAGGCCCGTATATACTGCGGCTCAAGCGGTGTACCGGAAAGCGCGCGGATCACGGCTCGTGATATTTACGGCCCGCGCGAGCTATGTACAGGTACCTGTACCGGCCGAGCCGTGTTCCTACGAGACGCGTACTTTTTTATTTTAATTGGAATATCGGCCGCATCACCCCGATTTTGGTGAGGTCGCGGACCTACTGTATTGTAACAGAGCTTGTATTTAGCGATAGAACATGAAAAAGATCGTTGACCGGTGGATATACAGTTTTTCTCCTTGACACTGTGACAGATACACAGGTTTTATTTGACACTGTTGCACATAAGGGGTAAAAGTTACACGGGTGGCAGGTTCCTGCCGCGTAGTACAATCATGACTCGACGGCGCCGAAAAGGAAGTCGTCGTGCATGAAGTCTCCCAAAAGCAAGGGCGGGAGGGCGGGAACAGCGAAAATTTGTGACTCCCTTGCGAGTCACCTACTAGGAGCTACTATTTATAGCCCCATCTAGCGCGAGTGATCCACATGCGCGCATCTCGCACAAAAGCGCACTACTCTACTACATACTATTTCTAATACTCTAATGTATTGAAACTATTATTCCCCTTACTTGATTATCGGCATCCTAAATACCGGTATTTTTGTGCCTCTAGGAGGAGTACTATGTGCCTTTGCGTGTCTTTGAAAAACTAGGTTTGCTTTTAGCTACGCCATTCGCAAAACTAACATTTTATTTGACACTGTTGCACATAAGGGGTAAAAGTTACACGGGTGGCAGGTTCCTGCCGCGTAGTACAATCATGACTCGACGGCGCCGAAAAGGAAGTCGTCGTGCATGAAGTCTCCCAAATGACTCCATTGTAGAGGTTTTTGTAATTAGGTATAGCAGTATTTCTCCATGTGTCGGCGGCGGAAGTCACGGGCGCGGGCCATAACCGAGCAGGTGGTGGTCCAAATGAAGCGTTTCAAAGCACGTTGAACTCGTTGTGACGAGAGCTACACAACGGTGTGTCTCTTGTCTAGATCTCGGGTGCTTTGGGGTACCGTGAAAACCACAAATCGGGAGCAATTGTGCAAACCGGACGTTGTACGGGAAGTTTACGGGACCGGCATGCGCGCTACCAACGGGTAGGCAAGGGCCAAAACACGGTAACGCAACGTTCGGGGGCAGCCGCAACAACGGATGAGTAGCTCGTGAGGCGTGAGCGGGACAACGGGCCTCCGGGAGGTAGCAGCAATCTTGCGAAAAAGTACGGGTACGTGAAGCCAAAACAGAAAATGACGGCGCGGGCCGTAACGGAGCCGTTGATTGGCCAAATGACGCAAAAAAAAGGCTCTTGCTACTCGTCTTGGCGAGTTCTACACGACGGTGTGGCTCGTTCTGGGATTTGAGGTGCTCCAAGCTAGGCGAAAAGTAGCCAATCGGTAGCAATGTCGCAAAACTTACGTTGTACGGGATAGGCCGAAGCGCAACCAACGGGTAGGCTCGGGCAAGCACAGTGTAACGACACGTGTGAGGGGTGCTGCAACAACGGTAGCAGGCTTGAGGAGGTGCTGAGCGACGGCTGCGGACCTTGGGGCTGTAGTGTAGGCAAGTGCAGGGGAGTGTGCGCCAACGGGCGCGCACTTGAGCTAACAGCGAACAATCATGACACGTTTTTATTTGACACTGTTGCACATAAGGGGTAAAAGTTACACGGGTGGCAGGTTCCTGCCGCGTAGTACAATCATGACTCGACGGCGCCGAAAAGGAAGTCGTCGTGCATGAAGTCTCCCAAAAGCAAGGGCGGGAGGGCGGGAACAGCGAAAATTTGTGACTCCCTTGCGAGTCACCTACTAGGAGCTACTATTTATAGCCCCATCTTGCGCGAGTGATCCACATGCGCGCATCTCGCACAAAAGCGCACTACTCTACTACATACTATTTCTAATACTCTAATGTATTGAAACTATTATTCCCCTTACTTGATTATCGGCATCCTAAATACCGGTATTTTTGTGCCTCTAGGAGGAGTACTATGTGCCTTTGCGTGTCTTTGAAAAACTAGGTTTGCTTTTAGCTACGCCATTCGCAAAACTAACATTTTATTTGACACTGTTGCACATAAGGGGTAAAAGTTACACAGGTGGCAGGTTCCTGCCGCGTAGTACAATCATGACTCGACGGCGCCGAAAAGGAAGTCGTCGTGCATGAAGTCTCCCAAATGACTCCATTGTAGAGGTTTTTGTAATTAGGTATAGCAGTATTTCTCCATGTGTCGGCGGCGGAAGTCACGGGCGCGGGCCATAACCGAGCAGGTGGTGGTCCAAATGAAGCGTTTCAAAGCACGTTGAACTCGTTGTGACGAGAGCTACACAACGGTGTGTCTCTTGTCTAGATCTCGGGTGCTTTGGGGTACCGTGAAAACCACAAATCGGGAGCAATTGTGCAAACCGGACGTTGTACGGGAAGTTTACGGGACCGGCATGCGCGCTACCAACGGGTAGGCAAGGGCCAAAACACGGTAACGCAACGTTCGGGGGCAGCCGCAACAACGGATGAGTAGCTCGTGAGGCGTGAGCGGGACAACGGGCCTCCGGGAGGTAGCAGCAATCTTGCGAAAAAAGTACGGGTACGTGAAGCCAAAACAGAAAATGACGGCGCGGGCCGTAACGGAGCCGTTGATTGGCCAAATGACGCAAAAAAAAAGGCTCTTGCTACTCGTCTTGGCGAGTTCTACACGACGGTGTGGCTCGTTCTGGGATTTGAGGTGCTCCAAGCTAGGCGAAAAGTAGCCAATCGGTAGCAATGTCGCAAAACTTACGTTGTACGGGATAGGCCGAAGCGCAACCAACGGGTAGGCTCGGGCAAGCACAGTGTAACGACACGTGTGAGGGGTGCTGCAACAACGGTAGCAGGCTTGAGGAGGTGCTGAGCGACGGCTGCGGACCTTGGGGCTGTAGTGTAGGCAAGTGCAGGGGAGTGTGCGCCAACGGGCGCGCACTTGAGCTAACAGCGAAAATTTGTGACTCCCTTGCGAGTCACCTACTAGGAGCTACTATTTATAGCCCCATCTAGCGCGAGTGATCCACATGCGCGCATCTCGCACAAAAGCGCACTACTCTACTACATACTATTTCTAATACTCTAATGTATTGAAACTATTATTCCCCTTACTTGATTATCGGCATCCTAAATACCGGTATTTTTGTGCCTCTAGGAGGAGTACTATGTGCCTTTGCGTGTCTTTGAAAAACTAGGTTTGCTTTTAGCTACGCCATTCGCAAAACTAACAATAAGCTTGATTTTTGGCAGTATACTGACGAGGCATTTGAGGTGGCCGGTTCTTAGATGAACTTACCCATCATCCGCGAAAGATGAGGCATTTGAGGTGAAGTGGCCAAAAACATTTTAAAAACTACCGCCGAGCGTATTATATCGGCCGTAAGGATTAGTGGGAAGCTTTCTTATTCTAGCTTGGTGGCCTCCGCTGCTTTTTCTTGTAAGATTTTTTTGATTAGTGGGAAGATTCAATCTCACGATAATAGGTCCGAAATCTGTAGCTATTGGTCCGAAATCTGTAAATCTGTAGCTAATGGCATTTATTTCAGTAGGGTAGTAAAGTACTGCAAGCCTTTGAACTTGTTTTTGATCTTTGCAAAATGAACTTTAGCTCAAGTCCTTATCTTTAGAAATAAATTCTATTGTTGTTTACAAGCATAATCCCAGCAGACATTATGAGCACACCAAAGCAGCAAGCGAAATAGTCGGAGGAACACATACTTTATGGTGTTGGAGGCATTGTCGTTAAAGGGCAGAAGCCGATTTTTTGTCGGTGGAAGCTCGTAGCCGAATAAGTAAACGACGAGCTTAAACCCAAAACCCAATCTGTAGCTATTGGTCCGAAATCTGTAAATCTGTAGCTAATGGCATGTATTTCAGTAGGGTAGTAAAGTACTGCAAGCCTTTGAACTTGTTTTTGATCTTTGCAAAATGAACTTTAGCTCAAGTCCTTATCTTTAGAAATAAATTCTATTGTTGTTTACAAGCATAATCCCATCAGACATTATGAGCACACCAAAGCAGCAAGCGAAATAGTCGGAGGAACACATACTTTATGGTGTTGGAGGCATTGTCGTTAAAGGGCAGAAGCCGATTTTTTGTCGGTGGAAGCTCGTAGCCGAATAAGTAAACGACGAGCTCCCGACAAAAAAGCTCGTAGCTGAATATAGAATCTACGAGCTTCCGCCTCCGAAAAATTAATGTATCGCTTATACGCATCGGCGGACTACTGGTACACACGCATCCTTCCGGATGTAGCGGCGCTTGGATCAGCGACTTCCACTTCTTCACGACATGCATGCTCCTACGAAAACGGCGCACTCCCTCCCATTGGGCTAACACACCGCCCAATTTGATCGCGTCATGAAGTAATGGTGCTTAAACGGCCCGAAAAAACATCACTAGCGGGCAAAAAGAAACAAGAGGCACATGGCGGAATTGAGGAAGGCGCGCTCCCTTCATTTCTCTGCTCGAAGTTTCCGACTAGCCATGTTGCACTGATATGTTAGTGAGGCACGATGCACGCCAACAACGTCATTGCGAGTGTCGGTATTTAGTTACAAGTCAGCGTTGGCGGAGTTCAATAAAGGGCAGATATTGATTATCATTAATATCGATATGAAAAGAAGGGCGCACAACGATCGTCCAACGAGCCACAATAGTGTGAGGGTTTAGGAGCGCGTGATGCGAGTCGGTGCTTAGGGCATGAGGGGCTCGTAAATATTTCGCCGGAGAAGAAGGAGGTGCACTACATTATCCTTGCGTCTAACGAGAGGCTATATCGCATGAATACAAGGTGTTATTCATCTGCGGAGCATTTTGTGAGATGTAACGTCGGCCTCCCAACTTAGACCATCATGCTCTAATATTCAACCCGTCCCACGCGCCCAAAGAAGAATAGTACATGTCTAACAGCACATTTGTAGATAAATTACAACGGTACAACGTGTGTGTGTGGGGGGGGGTGGGTGTTTGCGTTTTTGTGTGGGCGTTTATGCGCGTATGTGAGTGTCTATGGGTGTGCGTGTATAATTATGTGTGCAAGTGTGTATTTGTGTGTGTCTGTGTGTGTATGGGTATATGTGCTTGTGTATGCGCGCGCGCGCGCGTGTGTGTGTGTGTGTGTGTGTGTGTGTGTGTGTGTGTGTGTGTATTGTGTGCGTGTGTGTATTGTGTGTATGTTTGTGTGTGTGTGTGTGTGTGTGTGCGTGCGTGACTGTGTGTGTACTTGCTTGTTTGTGTGTGATTGTGTGTGTATTTGTGCTTTTTTGTGTGCGTGCTTGCGTGTATGTGCGTATATGTGTGATTGTGTCTGTGTATATGAGTTGGTTGTGTGTCTCTATGTGTTTTCTTTTGTATGCGTATGTTTGCGTGTTTGTATGTGTACTTGTTTGTGCGTGTTTGCGTGTATGAGTATATCTTTCTGATTGTGCTTGTGTATTTATATGTCTTTGTGTGTATATGTGTTTGTGTGTATATCTGTATATGTGTGTGTGGGTCTATATTTGGGTGTCTGTGTGTATGCATGTGTGTGGGTGTGGGTGCGTGCGTGCGTGTGTGTGTGTGTGTGTGTGTGTGTGTGTGTGTGTGTGTGTGTGTGTGTGTGTGTGTGTGTGTGTGTGTGTGTGTGTGTGTAGTTTTGTATGTACGTAGTTGTCGGTTTGAGGTTGTCTTTATGAGGGTGCGCGGGTGTGTATGTGGTGTGTGTGTGTGTGTGTGTGTGTGTGTGTGTGTGTGTGTGTGTGTGTGTGTGTGTGTGTGTGTTTGTTTGTTTATTTGCTTGTTTGTTTGTATGTGTGTGTGTGTGTGTGTGTGTGTGTGTTTCGTATGTTTGTGTGTGTCTGTGCGTTTATGCATTAGTATGCGTGTGTGTGTACGTGTGTGCTAAAGTTTGTGTTTTTGTGTGTGCGTGTATGCTTGCGCGCGCGTGTTTTATTTGTATCTTTTCATACGTGTATGCTTGTGTGCGTAAGCGTGTTTGTGCGAGTATGCGCATGTGTGTCTTTATATGTGTGTGTGTGTGTGCGTGTATGTGTGTATGTGTGTGTGTGTGTGTGCGCGCGCGTATGTGTCTGTGCGGGGGCTCTGGTTGCGGCTATCCACCGTAAACACTAAACTGTGCGATAAGATTTTGCCTCTTAGCAGTCAACGGCCATTCAACATGTTCTCATCCACATCTTTCCTTTGTGCGTGGCTCAATTGTTGTTTATTAGCCATTTTCATTGCCCCGACGCCATTGTTGACGCCTGCGAATTCTACTCCTAGTGCTCTAAGCGTGGAAGGTCCATCAAATGACATAGTGCAATAATTACTCAGATATGATAGTCTTTAATCCGCGTTTTCCATTATTATGTAAAATATCAATACAATAGTGGATTATTGATGCAGTAAGGCACGCAATCTGATGACAAATGCTCGGGAAAGCACTTGTCGAAATCATGAGAACTTATTATGAATCTTCTATATCCCTCAATAAGGGGACCTATTAGCAGTGCGGTATCCCCTCTTGCGGCCGGAAGCGGAGATGCGGCATCAGAAGCGCCACCGGCGTTCTCGAGAACTCGGGCGCATGGCAACTAAGCGGACAATCTCGATCGGTGGGCTCAAAGCAATGCTCGAAATGCCGGAGGCGACTGTTAAGCCCTTATATCTCTTATGAAAGGCTCATATATTGCGCAAGTGGCCGGATATGTGCCAACATGCAAAGATGTGCCGACAGCGCCCCGCGCGTGGTTTCGCCGGCCATGCCCGCATGCGGACTCTCAAGTCCTACCTTTTGCGACCGCATCACGTCTATTGTCGTCGACATACCCCGCATCAACACGGGAGACTACATCCTTCATGTATTAATCCCAGCTAGAACACAAGCTCGCGCATCAGTGAGGGGCGCAGGGCGGGAAGATGCCGCGATTGTGCTCCGGGTTTTGACACAAGACCATTTTTTGGAAAATGATAAACATAATTAATTCAATTACAGAGAAATCCGGCTTCGCTACGCGCGCGGGGAATCGGCCGCCTAGCGATGACTTTACGATGCTAGCATATGTTCGCATGCTTTCTATATTGTCCTTGTTGCATTTCTTATGTCGATGTGTGGCATTGAGAAGCGAAAATAGGGGGGGGGGGGGGGGGGGGGGGGAGGTACATAGTTCAAAGATCAAAAACAAGATTGTAAGTATTCCATCAGTACTTGCATACCCGACTAAAATAGTGCCAAAAGGTACACCGGTTTTCGGACATAAAAAGGGTGACATTCATAAATGATTTGAATCTAGAGGTTTGCATATCCAATATCATGTGTACGGGACAGTAACTCTAGCGGTTACTGTTACCGTTAATATCGGCGCGGCTTACCTGCAGGGCAACCACCTTGCCCAAACAGTTAGACGCAGCCAACGACCAACGACTTCCCCAACGGTCAGCTCTAGCTAGCCCGTGCCTTATAAGCCGTAGCTAGCCACGAGCCTAGGCACTCTCTGCTTTCGCGCTCAGCCAATCTAGGCTTCGCGCGAATGCAGTCTCGACTCTAGTAGTCGAGCAGGGTGTCAGTTTTACCTTTTCGTCCCATGCGCACTCGAGCGTCACGCGACACTTCCCCTCGTTCAGCTACGCAGTTCCCCACTATGCAGCCCGAGCAGTCTACATCCGCCGCAGCGGCCGACCCTCACGCTACCACACTCGAACAACGCACAGCCGAACAGATTCGTACGGCGGTTTTGGAATCGGAACAACGCATTACTGAGCAGTTTTTGGCGGCTAACGCTGCCTTACTCGCTCAGCTTCGACAGCCGACAGCCACACCCGCTACTACTTATCAACAGCAGTCCATTCCCACCGACGCGACCACAGCGACGGAGGGTGGTAAGGAGGCCCCCGAGCCACCTATCGACCTGCTCGACGACGAACCCGACCCCTCCGCGGCCGAGTTTGTCGACTTCACCTACTACGGCGAAGTCATCCCGGCCGGCCTCGAACGTCCCCCCCGCGACGTCGAGGAGCCACGTCTGTGGACTCTCACGGACGACACCGCCCGTGCCCTAAGCGACAAACGCACCCAAGCCGCATACGACGAGTACCTACACATCGGGTGCTATGCCTTCTTCGACAGTTGCGCCAACGCGGCAATTGGCGAGGCTTTGGACACGTTGTCGCACGGCCCACCTCTACCTACGGAGCAGGCGGCAGCGATTGCCCTCATCCGAGCGGGCCATCGCACCCACACAGCGACGGAGGAGGCCGCCCGTACTCGATTGGGCTTCCTCCGCCTCACCAAGGGCGGACAAACGAGCACGGATGCGGACCGCGTGTTCGCCGAATTGGCACACGAACGCTTCTGCCGACCGCGTCCTACCGCGGTCTCCGGCACATTGGACGCGCTACGCCAAGCTTTCGTCGACCGCACGCTTGAAGTCAGCCTACACGCTGCCAGCAAGGCCGCCGCCGGCGCCGCTTTCGCGAAGGTCACACCGGACAAGCCCAACGGCCCCGACGCTCGGAGCCGCAAAGCCGCCGCCGACAAACGCAAGGCCGCCGCAGCAGCAGCAGCCGCGGCACGAGCAACCCTCCCACCCAAGCCGACCGACTCGGCTAAAACCCCAAGCAAGAAATGATGGTGTGGCCCGCCGCGCCGATTCCTGCTCCCCGACATCTTCCTTCATGCGCCACCGCGTACGTCGAAAATGGCGGGAGTGGGAGCGCATCGGCGCGAGCGGCCAAGTCCTAAGTTGGATCCGCCACGGCGTACGTGTGAAGTTCAAGCACGGCCTACGTCCCAAGCCGTTCAACCATGGCATCTCCATGCTAGACGCCACACCCGACCAACTCGAGTTTCTCAACTCGGAACTACCACGCTTCGAGGCTTGCGGCGCGTGGGAGCGCTCTACGAACCCACGCTACGTCTCCCGGATGTTCTTAGTTCCAAAACCCGGATGCAATCAATGGCGCTTGATTATCGACCTTCGCGAACTCAACCGCTACTGCTCGACGTTCAACATGACTTGCGAGACCCTCAAGCACCTCCGCCATCTATCTCGACCGGGGGACTACTTCGTCTCACTCGACCTCGCCGATGGGTACTACACCCTTGGCATCCGGGAGGAAGACCGGGATTACTTCACGGTCAACTACCGCGGCACCTTATGGCGCCTCGCGTGCCTCCCCATGGGGTGGTCGGGCTCCGCCTACTACTTTTGCAAACTCACGCAAGTGTTTACGAACCACCTACGCCGCCCACCACCTCCCACGCCCGCAGCTACACCGGCCGGCCCACGCCGCCCGTCCAAGCGCTTCCTCCGAAACGCGCGATGGCGAGGAACTCGACTACTACCCTACATGGACGACTTCCTCTTCTTGGCGGACTCCTACGACGAGGCACTCTTACTTCGGCAGCGCGTCCAAGCCCTGCTCGACAGCCTCGGCCTACAGCGCAACCCCAAGAAAGGTGTATGGACGCCAACGCAAGTCGGCGACCACTTGGGCCTCACGGTGGATTTACACCGCGGCGAGTTTCGCGCCCCACTCGCAAAACTGCACCACCTCGCACAACACGCTTCGTCCTTGCTCGGACGGGCAGCGTCCAACGCACGATGGCTACCCACACGCCAACTCGCAGCCTTCGCGGGAAAAGCGCAATTTCTCTACCTCGCCATCGCGCCCGCCCGATTCTTTTTGCGCGAGCTCCACAACGTTTTGGCTACCCGTACCGGTTGGGGGGGACGCGTGCGCCTCACCCACCAACTCCGGCGCGACCTCGAGTGGTGGCGCACGGTACCCTCCCAACACAACGGCCGGTCGATCTACAAGCCCATCGAGACCGCCTATTTGCACGCGGACTCGAGCGACTACGGATGGGGGGCCGTCCTCAACGAGGACGCCAATTACCAAGCCCGCGGGTTTTGGAGCGCCACCGACCGCCTCCAACACATTACGTGGAAGGAGCTTCGGGCCGTCCGGCACGCGGTCGAAACCTTTCTCCCGCAACTCCGAGGACGACAAGTCCTCCTCCACGAGGACAACACTGCCGTGGTCGCCGTCCTAACCAAGCTAACTTCCCGGTCTCCCGTCATGATGACCGAGCTACGGCGTTTGTGGTTCCTACTCGACACCAACGACATCCACATCCGCCCACGCTACATCCGGTCGGCCGCCAACGTCTGGGCCGACACGCTCAGCCGCGAACTGGACTCCGAAGACTGGCAGCTAAACCCTCAACTCTTCAACCACCTCCAGCGTCGGTGGGGCCCGCATACAATCGACCGGTTCGCGTCTATGCTCAACACGCAGCTACCACGCTTCAACGCCCGCTGGCGCGACCCCTTGTGCGAGGACATCGACTGCCTACACCTCCCCGACTCGGCGTGGAGACGCGAGAACAACTACTGCAACCCCCCTTGGTCGGCCCTACCCGCACTCGCCGCGAAACTCGAACAAGCTCAAGCCGAGGCAACAGTCATCGCCCCCTACTGGCGAAACAAAACATGGTACCACGCGTTCGCCCGCCTGGCCACCGAGACCGTGCACTTCCCAGCGTCCCGCGACCTGTTCTTCCCCGGCAGGCTAGGCAGGCAAGAAGGGGTCGGACCTCCCGCTTGGAGCATCGTGGCCTTTCGGCTAGCACCCCCGCTTGGCTCTACACCCGACGCGGTGCGATTGGCCGAGCGATACGCCCGGACCGATTAAATGCGCCTGTACAGGACGTCCGCCCTCTGCGTACAGGACCCCCGCGCTACGAATTACGCCTCGAAGCAGCACAGTCGCCCTGGTCCTCCGAATTGGCTGAAACTTTTCAAGACCTCCTAGGATCAGATAAGCTCGGGGTTACAGCGGTTGCCCTACTCAGCAACTCGCTAGCGCCCTCGACGTACCTGAGCTACCAGAGCGCAATTCGACAGTTTTTTATTTTTTGTGCAGAAGAAAATATCGCCCCGCTACAGGCCACGCCGGCCACAATGGTCCGCTACACGGCCTGGCTAGCCCTCTTGGGAACGGTCGCTGCCAGCTCGCTGCAGCCTTACTTCAGCGCAATTAACAAGTACTTCCGCGACCACCGGCGCCAACCTATCGCCGTGGGCGAACTCCTAGCGGACGCCCGCCGTGGACTCGCCATGCTACAGCGCCGCCTGGTACCTACCACCGCTCGCCTCCCGCTACCCGCACAAGTCGCCCTAGACATCCTGCACTACGCCCACACCCTCCACGACACTTTCGCGTGGACCCCTGCTGCCTTCCCCCAGATGCAACGCTTCAGGGCCTGTTTAGCGGTGTGTGTCAATTACACGTTTTTCTGCCGCGCCGAGACCGGCGCCCGCTGCCAGACCGGCGACCTCGTGGTCGACAAGCCTTCGCAGCAAATCTGCCTCTACGTGCGGAAGTCTAAGGGGGACCAACGCCGCGACGCCAGCGATAAACTGGTCATCGCTATCCCTGTAGCCGCTAACCCCGTCCTGGCGAACCTGATAGACTACTACACGGAACAACGCGCTATTTTTTGCACTAAGTTCTACAACCAGCCACCCCCGCTCGCCTTCTGGAGTTTCTCACCTTCAGAGCCCTCCGCCGATTGGGGTGCCGCGTCCACCATCTCCACCTGGCTCTCCCTCGCCCTTCTCTCAGTCAACTCGGCCGCGCCCGCCGGCTTTAAATGGACATCGCACAGCCTACGGAAAGGCGCGGCGTCCGCTGCCAGCTGCATCGGCGCACCCCTCCCCGTAATCAAATTTATGGGTGGCTGGGCCAAAAACAGCTCCGTGACCGAAGGAAAATATATTGACCCAACCATGACCCCAACACCTGCTGCTTGGCGGTTCTTCGGCTGGCTCTCTCCGTCCCCCCCGCAACACTAATTCTGGCTGTGCAAGCCTTTGGCTTTAGGTTACTGGCAAAACGTGCCCTAGGGTAAATGGTCAGATTGATTTGAATCTAGAGGTTTGCATATCCAATATCATGTGTACGGGACAGTAACTCTAGCGGTTACTGTTACCGTTAATATCGGCGCGGCTTACCTGCAGGGCAACCACCTTGCCCAAACAGTTAGACGCAGCCAACGACCAACGACGCTCTAGCTAGCCCGTGCCTTATAAGCCGTAGCTAGCCACGAGCCTAGGCACTCTCTGCTTTCGCGCTCAGCCAATCTAGGCTTCGCGCGAACCCACCCACCCATCCCTATAATCCTGCGCTAATCGACCCCCAGACCATGTCTGTGGGTGTCTTTTGGCCAAATTGTAAGCAAGCTGACATCTTTGGCAAAACGTGCCCTAGGGTAAATTATTAGAATATCGGCTATTCGTATGATAGATATCGCTATGTACAGTGAGAACTATGCACGTGTACAGGGAAATCATAAATCCGTACTATGCTCTTAACAGCTGAAAAGGTACGGGCCGCGGTCAAAATGCTGCGCTGTGATGTCGATAGATGTACCCTACCTGGTCGAAGGGTATCCGGCCCCGGCTATGCTTGTCCTAAGTGTCCTGAGCAAATGGCTGAGTAATTGATGGCCCTTCGGTAGCAGTCCAGTCTCCGTTGCTGGTTGGTGGCCTCCGCTGCTTTTTTCTTGTAAGAATATTTTCTTGGTTTGCTGGTATTATTGTTGTAAATCGTTTTCATTTTCGTCGTTTGCGAAGGTACGGAATATCTGGTCCGGACGAGCTTTAGTGGAGGCGAGTATAATAGTGCCCAGAATGGATGTGGATATTTATTATGACTACCTAATAATAACTACACTATAACTACACAATAGCAGGTCGTACTATGCGCATCAGCACCACACACAGTGACCCGTATCGTCCGCCAGTACAGGTGGCACCACGTTTGCGACGCTACCTGCAGGGACGCTTATTACTGCACCAGCAGGGACAAGACCGCCCCTCTCCCAACAACACCACACCAACTGCGCCGACGCCACAAAGCAAAAAAATACGTCACAGCGTATACCCTATAACGAGTATACGGCTTCATTGATTGGAGAGACAACAGCAGTATATGCGATACCACGCCGACGGGACCAGAAGCGTACGAACGTCACCGCGCGCGCGGCCTTTGCGAGAGTTGGATGATGAGCCCGCCTGCCTCAGTTAGGGTTAGCTGTATTAGCAACCTCCCTTACTGGCAATATTTCCAGCGTTCCATCTCCCGCCCAGCGATGAAAACCATTAGAACTTAGGGCTGCTGCTGCCTGGGACGTACGATACCGGGCACATCTTTTTTTGCCAAGATATCCTACATATACGTGGCCACTGGTTGTGGCCCCTCTATTGCCCTTTCCCAGCCAACATATACGTTGCAGCCACTGGATATGGCAATATACAACATAGCCAGCCTTCACTGCTGCGGCCTTGCCTCCGCTGTCTTATTTGTCTCGTCTGGCTGCAGGACGTCAAGAACAGAAGAATTCTGTCCCTAGCCGGCCGAGAATTACGTTTGTCACCGTCCGCCGGGAGAGCAAAGCCGACGAGATCGTGACAATTATTGGCGCGATATTTGTGGTACGCCGACTCCTACTCGCGAACACCCTGCCGCGGTCGACCACTTAGGGATTTTCTTCAATCCGTGCGTATTGCTGAAATGGCGGACGACGAGACTTCCGAAGCCGAGGTCGGTCAGATATTGATGGAAGCCCCTTACGATTATCTAGGTATGAGCCTCCGTGGCATCTGTGCCTTATAGTGTGATTGCGGTGCTTCTGCAGTACGACCTGCATTCCCTGTTTCGCGTTTGCTTCTGCTGGCGCTCTGGCTATAATTTATTGAAGCGCCGCCGCTGATGACCACAAACCCCGCAGTAAGAGGCGATAATGACGACGCCGAGCATCTGCCGGGATCGATGACCTCGAATCTGTTAGCCCTGGCAGCAGAAGTCAACCTATCACCGGCTGCTGTGCTAGAGAAGTCTTTGCGAGCAGGCTCGACAGGCGCCAGTGGGGGGGCGATGACGACGATGGGCAGCAGGTATAGTGTTTTTTTTTGCGTTTTGAGAACTGTGCTGCCGCATCCCATCTGTGAGGGGAAAGCATAGTTAGGGTTTCATCCCACCCTACGTGTACAGAGTTTGAGGCCGGTTCTCTGGTGATCTTCGCAATCATCCGCGAGATATATTATGGAGAAGTATACGAATAAATGTGGCATACTATTCATACTGAATGTCTTAGCTCGGTTATCCCCATTATTGATATTATCAGCTCGGCTCGGAGATGCTGAAAATGCATCATCATCTTCACTATCCAACATTGATTTGCTAAAAAAATGCCCGTGTGTGTGTGTGTGTGTGTGTGTGTGTGTGTGTGTGTGTGTGTGTGTGTGTGTGTGTGTGTGTGTGTGTGTGTGTGTGTGTGTGTGCGTGTGTGTGGGTGGGTGTGTGCGTGTGTGTGGGTGTGTGGGTGTGTGCGTGTGTGTTTGTACGTGTGTGTGCGTGTGTGTGCGTGTGTGTGTGTGTGTGTGTGTATGAGTGAGTGTGTGTGTGTGTGTGTGCGTGTGTGTGTGTGTGTGTGCGTGTGTGTGTATGTGTGTGTGTGTGTGTGTATGAGTGTGTGTGTGTGCGTGCGTGCGTGTGTGTGTATGTGTGTGTGCGTGTGTGTGTATGTGTGTGTGTATGAGTGTGTGTATGTGTGTGCGTGTGCGTGTGTGTGTGTGTGCGTGTGTGTGTATATGTGTGTTTGGGGGGGGGGGGGGGGTGGGAAGCGCCACTGTTTTTGCACAGCGCAGAAAAGCGATCACTCACCCATAGCATCCGCCTGCATCTCTTGGCCCGAGTGAATTTCGGCCAAGTACGGATGTGTAGCGTGTGATTATCTGCTGCTGAAATAAGACGCACCGTATTATCATATCATTGTTTTCGGTTCGCTGAGATTATTGTTAGCAAGGCTTCATATTGTGACTTTTTATTGTTTTATTTTGGTTATTATTTGTCTAATAAATGAATGGTATGTAGTGTTTAAGTTGTATTGTTGCTGCCCTTCGTAGGAACCCGCGGCGTCCGAGAATGGTCCCGCCTCGGGCAGAGGCAGCATCCTGGACGCGACTATGGACGTGTTCAACGCGGCCCACAAGCTCGCGCACAATTTTCCTGACGTCGGCATCTCACTCATTGTGAAACCCCCTCACGGAAAGCAGTTCGTCTTCGCCACAAACGGAATGGCCGCCGATGGGGAACAACGTGTGGCCGGACAACGTGTGCAACGGGAAGTTCAACTCGCCGAGTACAGGCAAGATCCGCGCCACTTTATCAGAAGTCGGGGTAATATTCCGCCGGAGAGCAATAGCCGTGACCCGCCGTCCCTCACCAAATCAGACTGCAACGACCCGCCGCCGTCTGATCCCAACATCCCTACTGGTGAGACCAGTATTGCCAAACCCAAACATCATCGTGAGCATCCAAATGCTATCGTCAGCCAGCATCCTTCGATAGCCATCTATGGACGATGTTTATTAGTTCACTGAAATGAAATGCCATGTGTTGCTTCCTCTTTCAGCATTGCAATTGTATGGAGCTTAGCAGCGTTGGCACATCAACATGCTCGTGATTATATCTGCATTTAATGTAGCTATATCAGAAGGGTGGTTGTCAGCGCATGCGCAAAAATATATCATGTGAAAACGCTTGTGAAATGAGAGGTCGATCGGCAACTGCTGACGTGTGTGTGTGTGTGTGTGTGTGTGTGCTGATATGATTGTGTGAATGCGTGTGAAGTAGGTGCAGCGGGGGCAGACATTCCATTGCAGGACGGCTACGAGGGAAGCAGCGCTTTGCATTCCGCCGCAGTAAGCGAGGTGGCTGATAGGCGGGGCGATCCAAGTCCTCATGCGAGCTTGATGCGCGAGAGGCCGCGTGATGGCGATGATGATGGGGCGGGACAAGAAATGTCCAAGCGAGTGAAGGGGCGGAAATCCTGATGGAAAACCAGTCTGCGGGTGTGTTCTCGTAGACTCAGTTCTCGGGTCAGAGTGGGTATGCGGCGCAAAACGTGACGTTGAGTCGCAAACTGCAGAGTAAGGCAGGACATTAAGTATTAAGTTAGTGCAATTCCACTGCTGTCCGGAATGGATTTTGTCACTCATTGTTAATCGGTGCTTGTGACTGAATGAATTCAGGCCGTGGTGATAAGTATAAGCAAACTAAACGACGTTCCATTTTCTGTCATTTTTGTTTTGCGAAGTGGGTTGGGTTGATCGGTGCCGAACATTCCTGCACATGGGAGATTGAATAGAGTGCTGGACTGGCTTTCGTGAATTTCATCCTTTCAGTCATATCTCGAGTCCCGGTGACGTTATCTGTCTTTTTAAATGCGGTGTTCCAATTATAGCGGGTTTTTGGGTTAATGTTAATATTTGCACTTCAATATGTTTTTTCTGTAATAAATTCACACTCATTTGTAACAAGCTATGTATATTTGTTTCAAATCTATTCGTGATTATGGTGATGGCTGTTAATTGTTAAGCACTTTATTCTGGCTTTTGTGTTAGATGGGGTTTTATCGACGACGTGTGGTGTGGTTCTACGCTCCTCCACTAAAGTCCGGACATGCATAATGTTAAGCATAAGCTAGTCATGAACACGCTCCTCTCTCACCACGTCAAGCACGACGACACTCAGATACCGCCCAAGTGTAGAAGAGCCGGAAAGCAAACAGCTACTCGCCATCCGGTATTGTTAGACTCGGAATGAATGAAATTCAAAGCCTTGACAAATTCATTATCCGTCTCCAACAACTCCCATGGTAAAACAGTCACGGTTTGCATTTGCAAACTAACGTTCATACACAATCCCAACAAGACTGCCAACGTGATGTCGTTTGCTACCAAATGAAAGTCTTTCATACTGCCTAGCCACGCCTCATAAGTTCCACATCTCTCGGTCTCGGCACACTTTATAAGCTCCTCGAAAACCGGAAAAATAAACTACCAATCTCCCATGAAAGTGACATACACTTTTCGCTCGGATTGCGCAAATCCAGCATCCCAGAAACGTTGCAACTTGTACAATTTTGCGTTGTTTTCAGCCAGTTCCTACTCCTAAGCTTTGCCATATCCAAAACGGGCAACGATGGCAGAATCGATTTTGGCGATGTGTTTGTACAAGAAAATGGACGGCAAATTATTTTTGGCACCCAAACCACTCCCCCTTGCCTATCAACCATGGCATCATGAATAGCCAATTCGATATGATGGGCCTTATCCCATGTCATCAATAACCATTCCTTCATATCCATAACTTCTCGCGAATTGATAGGAAATTCTTTACCCGCGACACTACGGAGTTGTTGGACAACGAGGTGGCCCGGGCAGGTCAACTTGATGTATACTGGCTATCAAAAGCAAAGCCGGTGAGTTGCTTCCCAAGATGTTCGCGGGTGAAACCTAACGTCCCCATCAAAGTGCCCACATAAAAATATTTCATGAGAGGCGCCCCTTTGTGTCCGCTAAAAGCATGCGGTAGTCATGAAATGTGGATACTAACTTCCCCGATTCAAAAGTAATTATTCCCATAGCCTGCCCGGTCCGATGCAATTGTGTGACTGTATCTGCATTGTGGAAGGTGGGTACTTATCTTAGACCGTGGTTTACCCGCCCATGTACCGGAAAATGTCCCTCGCGGGTGTCGACCCCGGGACCTTTGGCACATTTAGCCACACGCCTTGCCGACGCGTCGGAATAGCATGGATATCGCTTGGTGGCCTTCTTGCCACCAAGTTCTAGTTCACGACAGTACCACGCCCCCCCCTAGGACTCTCCCCGGACCACAGCCCGGCTCCGAAACCACTTTGGCAGTTCGCCTATGTACCGGAAACTTGCCCCTCGCGGGTTTCGAAGTCGGGACCTTTGGCATACTAGGCCATACGCTTAGCCGACGCGTCGGATAATAGTGAGTGTCGCTTAGTTGCCTTCTTGCCGCTAAGTTCTGCTTCACGATAGTATTGCAGGCAAAGAGTCTTGGTTGATTTGTCACTTGGCCAATTCCCGATAAGGAACGTGAAATGTTGTCTATCGTAATTGGATGGAAAGTTGTAATATATCCTTCATGAACACCCGAGAGTGATTCAACTCCCCAACCCTCCCCCCGACCCCCGTTGTAGGTGGCAATCTGACACCTTCCCTTCAAACTGCGCATGAGAGCTACTTTCCCGAATAGTTTGTAGCGCAAGCCTACACAAGGTGAGTCCGGTATTTCTATGCCTTTGCAACCTATCTCTCTCCTCAGCAACGACTACAAGTTCACGATTATGAGGATTGCCAATGAGAAATTGCTGCCTAGCACTTTGCTTGAGGGTTCTTAAAGGTTGCCTGCAATCATATATAGAAGACTACCCCATGCCGCCGCCTTTGTAGCACGTTGGGCAACACATGAAAGCCCGCTCCTCATTTTGCCTATACTTCAATTTAATGCAGTTAACTACCTCAAGTTCCGTCATAAGCCCATCCATATTGACAACAAGGTTGGCAATGGTTTCCGACTCGAGCAAAGCTTACGAACTCTTTAGTAGCCTAATCACAACTTCAAGAGCGACAATAGACGCCATGGCGGGCATACCGACCAACATTTATTTCATTTCGTCGACTGCCCTCTTCAACCGCGACGGAAAGTTTCGACCGGCCCCGCCCGCTCTCCCACTACCAATCAATGAGTCGGTTTCAAGCTGAATACCACACTATTGGTATTCGCGGTAGCCTCCATATCGTGGTTGGGGGAGGAAGGGGCGGGAGGGGTCCGACCTTGCGGCTTTGTATATGTGCGTGGACGTTGAGCGTACGTGTGGGCGTTGTTGTTCGCCTCCTTGCTCAGAGCGAGCACACTGAGCGACGAGAAGAAGTTATGCTTCGCCGCCTCGTCGCTCATCCGCTTGCCTTTGCATTTTGGCTGTTGGGTAGCGGAGTTCCCTTTCAAGTGGTCGACCACTTTGTCCCTTCGGGAAAACTCTTTCCCTCGGCATGGGCAAGGAATCTTTCAGTTTGGAGCCTCACGGACCGTTTCGGTGAAAACCATCGCGCGATTGTGGACGGGGCGACGGGTCGTCAAGCCGCATTCTTGTGTCGCACTGACGCAAGTAAAGACAAGCAATACGCACTGATTATTATGTGATTGCTTACCGCTAACCGCCGGTCGTTTATTCCGTGGCCTGATTGGACAACCTCACGCACACCCGTTCACGTGTCGGTGAGACACGGAACATTTTGGTATGCAGTGTAGTAGTATGCTAGTATACTTTGCGAGGACTCGACGAGTTGTCAACAACTCAACTATGCACTGTGCAACTCCACAATGTTGATAGTTGTTAACGTGTTGGCCGCTTGTTGTTGGCCGTATGTCATATGCCCATATTGTAGCTCGTTGTACTTTTCGGTTTACTATGTTGTTGGAATGCACTTCGCCGATATTGACGCCTTTGAGAGTGGCGATTGTTGCAATTGGACTGCGCCGTTGAGCTTGGGGCAATTAATAGTGGAAATATTGGTTGTGCAAGGCAAACCCCTTCTTTGCGGGTCCAAGGGGAGTCAAAAGAGGACTTCCATTGGGTTCAGTAAATAACGGATAATATATGGCGCATTTCGTGATGTATCCGCGAATAATTGTATTGGATGTTGCCGCTAATAATTTTTAAGTTTGGTGGTAAATTCACCATAAGTAATTATAGCACTTGTTTAGTACCTTCGATATTTAGTTTTTGAAACGTACAATTAACAAACTACACCATATTTTCGGGGCTTATTCGGCAATCGGCACATGGCAGCCGAGGGTACGAGTTTGCGCGGCGAGATCTATGAACCGGCGCGGTCATTGTCCATAGTACATTGGTTTTGAAAACCGGTGCGAGTATCCCGTATATATAGCGAGTATAGAAATAACGCAAGCAGAAGAACCCCTCAAATTTATTGTCCAATCCCACATGGACATGATATGTCCACTATCCATAGGCAATTACGGACCTCCCCGGCCTCCCGGAACGTACGCGTGCGCCGGCTCGCGTACGCGTACGCGTCGGCGTGGGGGAACCCGGTTCCCGAGGATCCGATTACTTCTTTCATTTGTGATCATGCATGGCATGTCAACGGCACGGGTTGTCAATTTCATGTACTTAAACTTCATCGCACGGCTCCGAGCGAGAATACGGTATCGGTCCTATTACACGGCGCGGCATGTTAGGGACGGACGGTGCGGTCAACGTCGCAAGCTCAGATTGCGACGACTGCGCTTACTATTTTGCACGCGCGCGGTTATCGGTCGGACCACCCTTGCTCACGCTATCCTTCTACACACGCGCTTGCGACAAGAACGGGTAGTCATTGACGAAATCGAGGGGCGAAAGCGACGGAGCCAATGATGAGAAACGCGACTCAGTGACTCACTAACGGCCGCGGTGGTCACGGCGCGGCATCTCAAGCGCACATCACCCAACGTAATAACCCGCACACACAATACATAAGATATAGATAAGGTTGCGGTGAGCGCATAGCCGTGACTCTTGTCGCCGATCAACTCATAGTCAACGCAATGGCACGGGCATGAGTGCGTGAACCATGCAAACCGTACAATACCATCATTTCATGTAGTATATTATCGGGAAAATGGGCGCAAACATGTCCGCTATCGGTGTAGGTTGACACGACGTATTTCCGTACGTGCAATATAACGCATATCTAATTTGCTGTAATTTCTGAAATTGCTTTATATTTATTTGACATTACCCATAGCGATACGTATAGGGTGGGGTAGATGGTCAAGCATACGACGATAATCTACGTACACACAAATATCAATTTACCCTAGGGCACGTTTTGCCAAAGATGTCAGCTTGCTTACAATTTGGCCAAAAGACACCCACAGACAGGGTCTGGGGGTCAATTAGCGCAGGATTATAGGGATGGGTGGGTGGGTTCGCGCGAAGCCTAGATTGGCTGAGCGCGAAAGCAGAGAGTGCCTAGGCTCGTGGCTAGCTACGGCTTATAAGGCACGGGCTAGCTAGAGCTGACCGTTGGGGAAGTCGTTGGTCGTTGGCTGCGTCTAACTGCTCGGGCAAGGTGGTTGCCCTGCATGTGAGACGCGCCGATATTAACGGTAACAATAACCGCTAGAGTTACTGTCCCGTACACATGATATTGGATATGCAAACCTCTAGATTCAAATCAATCTGACCATTTACCCTAGGGCACGTTTTGCCAGTAACCTAAAGCCAAAGGCTTGCACAGCCAGAATTAGTGTTGCGGGGGGGACGGAGTGAGCCAGCCGAAGAACCGCCAAGCAGCAGGTGATGGGGTCATGGTTGGGTCAATGTATTTGCCTTCGGTCACAGAGCTGTTCTTGGCCCAGCCACCCATAAATTTGATTACGGGGAGGGGCGCGCCGATGCAGCTAGCAGCGGACGCCGCGCCTTTTCGTAGGCTGTGCGACGTCCATTTAAAGCCGGCGGGCGCGGACGAGTGGACTGTGAGGAGGGCGAGGGAGAGCCAGGTGGAGATGGTGGACGCGGCGCCCCACTCGGTGGAAGGTTCGGAAGGTGAGCAGCTCCAAAAGGCGAGTGGGGGGGGCGTGTTGTAGAATTTGTTGCAGAAGGTCGCGCGCTGCTCCGTGTAGTAGACGAGCAGGTCTGCCAAGACGGGGTTAGCTGCTACTAGGATAGCGATGACAGGTTTTTCGGCCGCGTCGCGGCGCTGGTCCCCTTTAGATTTGCGCACGAATAGGCAGATTTGTTGAGAGGGCATGTCGACCACTAGGTCGCCGGTCTGGCAGCGGGCGCCAGTTTCGGCGCGGCAGAAAAACATGCAATTGACACACACCGCTAAACAGGCCCTGAAGCGCTGCATTTGAGGGAGGGAAGCAGGGGTCCACGCGAAAGTTTCGTGTAGGGTGTTGGCGGCGTGTAGGATGTCCAGAGCGACTTGTGCGGGTAGCGGGAGGCGCGCGGTGGTGGGCAGCAGGCGGTGCTGCAGCATTTCGAGTCCACGGCGGGCGTCCGCCAGGAGTTCGCCCACGGCGATAGGTTGGCGCCGGTGGTCGCGGAAGAACTTGTTAATTGCGGAGAAGTAAGGCTGCAGCGAGTTGGCAGCGACCGTTCCCAAAAGGGCTAGCCAGGCCGTGTAGCGGACCATCGTGGCCGGCGTGGCCTGTAGCGGGGCGATATTTTCTTCTGCACAAAAAATAAAAAACTGTCGGATTGCGCTTTGGTAGCTCGAGTACGTAGAGGGCGCTAGCGAGTTGCTGAGTAGGGCAACCGCTGTAACCCCGAGCTTATCAGATCCTAGGAGGTCACGAAAAGTTTCAGCCAGTTCGGAGGACCAGGGCGACTGTGCTGCTTCGCGGCGTAATCCGTAGCGCGGCGGTCCTGTACGCAGAGGGAGGACGTGCTGTACAGGAGTATTTAATCGGTCCGGGCGTATCGCCCGGCCAATCGCACCGTGTCGCGTGTAGAGCCAAGAGGGGGTGCTAGCCGAAAGGCCACGATGCTCCACGCGGGAGGTCCGACCCCTTCTCGCTTGCCTAGCTTGCCGGGGAAGAACAGGTCGCGGGACGCTGGGAAGTGTACGGTCTCGGTGGCCAAGCGGGCGAACGCGTGGTACCACGTTTTGTTCCGCCAGTAGGGGGCGATGACAGTCGCCGCGGCTTGAGCTTGTTCGAGTTTCGCGGCGAGTGCGGGAAGGGCAGACCAAGGGGGGTTGCAGTAGTTGTTCTCGCGTGTCCATGCCGCGTCGGGGAGGTGTAGGCAGTCGATGTCCTCGCACAAGGGGTCGCGCCAGCGGGCGTTGAAGCGTGGCAGTTGCGTGTTGAGCATAGAAGCGAACCGGTCGATTGTATGCGGGCCCCACCGGCGCTGAAGGTGGTTGAAGAGTTGTGGGTTGAGTTGCCAGTCTTCGGAGTCCAGCTCGCGGCTGAGTGTGTCGGCCCAGACGTTGGCGGCGGACCGAATGTAGCGTGGACGGATGTGGATGTCGTTGGTGTCGAGTAAGAACCACAAACGCCGCAGCTCCGTCATCATGGCAGGTGACCGGGACGTTAGCTTGGTTAGGACGGCGACCACGGCAGTGTTGTCCTCGTGGAGGAGGACTTGTCGTCCTCGGAGTTGCGGTAGAAAGGATTCGACCGCGTGCCTGACCGCTCGAAGTTCCTTCCACGTAATGTGTTGGAGACGGTCGGGGGCGCTCCAAAACCCGCGGGCTTGGTAATTGGCGTCTTCGTTGAGAACGGCTCCCCACCCGTAGTCGCTCGAGTCGGCGTGTAAATAGGCGGTCTCGATGGGCTTGTAGATCGACCGGCCGTTGTGTTGGGAGGGTACCGTGCGCCACCACTCGAGGTCGCGTCGGAGTTGGTGGGTGAGGCGCACGCGTCCCCCCCAACCGGTACGGGTAGCCAAGACGTTGTGGAGCTCGCGCAAAAAGAATCGGGCGGGCGCGATGGCGAGGTAGAGGAATTGCGCTTTCCCCGCGAAGGCTGCGAGTTGGCGTGTGGGTAGCCATCGTGCGTTGGACGCTGCTCGTCCGAGTAAGGCCGAAGCGTGTTGTGCGAGGTGTAGCAGTTTTCCGGGTGGGGCGCGAAACTCGCCGCGTAGTAAATCCACCGTGAGGCCCAAGTGGTCGCCGACTTGCGTTGGCGTCCATACACCTTTCTTGGGATTGCGTTGTAGGCCGAGGCGGTCGAGCAGGGATTGGACGCGCTGCCGGAGTAAGAGGGCCTCGTCGTAGGAATCCGCCAAGAAGAGGAAGTCGTCCATGTAGGGGAGTGGTCGGGTGCCTCGCCATCGCGCGTTCCGGAGGAAGCGCTTGGACGGCCGGCGCGGGCCGGCCGGTGTAGATGCGGGCGTAGGAGGAGGAGGGCGGCGGAGGTGGTTCGTAAACACTTGAGTGAGCTTGCAAAAGTAGTAGGCGGAGCCCGACCACCCCATGGGGAGGCATGCGAGGCGCCATAGGGTGCCGCGGTAGTTGACCGTGAAGTAGTCTCGGTCTTCCTCCCGGATGCCAAGGGTGTAGTACCCATCGGTGAGGTCGAGTGAGACGAAGTAGTCCCCCGGTCGAGATAGATGGCGGAGGTGTTTGAGGGTCTCGCAAGTCATGTTGAACGTTGAGCAATAGCGGTTGAGTTCTCGAAGGTCGATGATCAAGCGCCATTGATTGCATCCGGGTTTTGGCACCAAGAACATCCGGGAGACGTAGCGGGGGTTCGTAGAGCGTTCCCATGCGCCGCAAGCCTCGAAGCGTGGTAGTTCCGAGTTGAGAAACTCGAGTTGGTCGGGTGTGGCGTCTAGCATGGAGATGCCATGGTTGAACGGCCTGGGACGTAGGCCGTGCTTGAACTTCACACGTACGCCGTGGCGGATCCAACTTAGGACTTGGCCGCTCGCGCCGATGCGCTCCCACTCCCGCCATTTTCGACGTACGCGGTGGCGCATGAAGGAAGATGTCGGGGAGCAGGAATCGGCGCGGCGGGCCACACCATCATTTCTTGCTTGGGGTTTTAGCCGGGTCGGTCGGCTTGGGGGGGGGGGGGCGGCTCGTGCCGCGGCTGCTGCTGCAGCAGCGGCCTTGCGTTTGTCGGCGGCGGCTTTGCGGGTTCGAGCGTCGGGGCCGGTGGGCTTGTCCGGCGTTAGACCGTGAACCACCTATGTCCAACCTCTCCAAGTGTGGTCGGGGGTTTTACTCCCCCCCGGGGAGGGTCTGAAGCGGTTTGAAAGCGGTGTGCAAGGATGGCTTGGGGAGGTGCGTTATGCGGAGGCTCGGCGAGTGGTCGTGCGTGATTTGGTGCGGTAGACGAGGAGGAGATAATGTAGCCATTGGACGGTGTGTGCGTGGAGTGAAGAAAGGATGCGAGATGTGTCGAGTCGTGCTTTGGTGATTAGTTTGTCGGGAGGGTCGGTGCGGAGGGTGAGGAGGGAGGTGAGACTTGCTATGGTGGTCGAGTGCGGGGTTCCCGTGCGGCTCATGACTATGGGTAAGATATCGACTTCGGTACCTGGCCAGTGGTTTCGGATGGCGTTTGCGAGGGGTGTGTATTTGTCCCTAATCAAGCTAGCTGTGTGGGAGAGGTTGTGGTCGGTGCAGTACTTCCATTCCCCTATCTGTATTTTCCTGATAGATGAGTATCGGCGGCGGCCGTTGTTGTGACCTACGAAGCGAGGTTCGAGGAGGCGTATGAAATCGGGTTTGTGCGCCGGGGGACGTAATGCAGGTGGGAGGATTTCGGGGGGGAGGATAGCGGGGCACGAGGTTAGAGAGTCGGGCGAGAGACCTTCGTCTGCGTCAACAAGGCGGGTGGGCATGTGGGTGGGGTGTGGAGGGTGGCAGTCGAGGGGGGTGGAGGGGGGGGTGGGGCGGGTGAAGGACTTGATGGGTTTGTTACCGAAGTCTGCAGTGATAGTCTCCCAGCGTCCTCCGTTGTGGCGTTCCAGGAGGGAGAGTAGGAGTTGTAGCGCGCTGTTGTGACGGTCCTGTCTTAGGCCAGACATGGAAGGGCAGTTACCGGCCATGTGGCCGTTGCTGGTGAATTGGCCACACATGGGACATCTCATGGTGGGGTTGTGTGTGAGGAGGCGGGTGTTGTGGACGCCCCATATGAACTCTTGTTTGTGGGTGAATTGGGTGTTGGTGAGTGTTGCGTGTTTTTTGTGGAAGGTGAAGTCGGCGCCGTCTGCCGCGGCGCGGGCGAGGAGGGCGCCGTGTTTGGATGTTTGTGAGAGGGGTGTAAGTGTGTGTTTGCAGCTGTGGGTGTGTGCGTCGGCTTTGAGGTTTGTGTATTTGTAAGGTATGGGTGCCCCTTGAGTCTGTGGTATGAGGGTGTAAGGCCAGGTCCAGTGACCAATGGACACGTCGGAGCCTGTGTTGTATGTGGTGTTTGGTGTTTGGCCATCCGCTATCTGGTTAGCGAGTGCGTCAGCGTGGTCGTTGCCGAGTGAGTGGTTGTGTGCTTTAATTTTCCCGAGATGTGTGCGGATGCCTGCGTTGCAGCGGGTGATGATGGTGTGTGTGATAGAGAGGAGTGTGTCGCGGTGGATGTTATGCCTATAAGCGGAGGGGCAGTTAAGGTATCCTTGTATGAGACGGAGGGAGCACGCACTGTCAGTTAGGAGGTGGGTATGGCCTAGTTGGAGGCCTATGTCAATGCCAGCTAGTTCGGCTCGATTGATAGTATGGGAGGGAGGGGTAGAGGTCACCAGGATTTTGACGTTGGTGTCCGAGGCTGGGTGGGTGGCTGCGGCCCCTAGAGGGGAGCTGCTTCCTTTTTTAGAGCCGTCTGTGTATACGAAGTCCTGCCAGTTCCAAGCAAGAGTGCTTTTGGTGGGGGAGTATGTTAGTTGTGTGCGTTCTTGGATGGGGTAGGTAAGGGGGTGAGTGGGGTTGGAGGGGAAGTAGTATATGCCTGCGGAGTGAGGTGAGTAGGAGTCTGTGAGGTGTGGAGGTGGGATGGTGATGGTGGGGTTCGGGAGGTGTGTGTCGTATATGGACTCGAGGGTGTTGTGGAGTGCGGTCATGGCAGTGTGTGAGGGTAGGGTGGGGAGTGCGAGGGAGTTAGCTACGAGGTAGATGTCGACCATCCAACGTGTTCCGAATGGGGTAGGGGTGGGGTGGCCTGTGTGCTGGTCGGGGGGTAAGAAGGTGTTCGCGTCATTGGGAAGGGTGTATAGGTGATGAGTGTAGGGGGAGTTGATATATTTGGAGTGGCGGTACGGGGTGTGTTCCCAACGGGGGAGTATGAGGATGGTAGCGCTGGGGGTGTGTGTGGCTGTGCGGTGTGCGCTGGTGATTGCATGTTCCATGGCTCGGCGCATGCATTCGTGGTCGTATTCGGGGTTGGCTATGTTGGTGCCTTGCCATGTGTGTGGGGCATTGCTGCCGCTGGATGAAAAGACTATGTCTTCGGGGTAGAGTGAGTGGTAGGTGTGCGAGTGGATGGATTTATTGAGGGGGTCTGAGTAGAGTTCTGTCTGGATGTGGAATGTTTGATGGAGAGCCGAGAGGAGGTCTTCTCTGGTGGCCCATCTGTTGCGGGTGGTGGTGGCGGGTGAAGGGGAGTGGATTTCAGAGCGGGAGCCTAGGCGAGTGAGGAGGTTGTAGACCTCCTCTTCGAACGTGTGGTCGGAAAGGTCGGGGCGGAAGAGTTGGTATAGGTGGCGGACGCGGGGGCCGTTAAGGGTGGTTACCGCGCGGCCGTCTGGGGTGCATAGGATGGTTGTGTCTTGGAGTGATGGGTGTGTGTGGATGGCGAATTTACCGGTTGGGAGCATGTCGAGGTCAGGGTTGATGGGGGTGTGGTTGAATGTGATAAGGCGGTGTGTCCAGGGTGGCGGTCCGGGTTCTGGCAGGATGGGTGTGGTGGAGGGGACAAAGCCGGAGTTAAATGCGGTGAGGGCGGTGGGGCCTGAGGGGGTCTCACTGATGGTGTCGTGTAGTTGAAGGCAAGGCGCCCATTGGACCTCGTGGAGGCGGGTGAGGTCGTGTCGCTTGCCGCGAGCGCACCAGTCGCATTGCCATGAGGCGGGGCCTAGGGCGGGGCGGCATTGGGAATGGACGGCGAAGTGCGGGCATGTGCTGCAGGTGGAGGTGGGTTCTAAGTGCAGAGGGTTGTGGCATATGGAGCAGTCGGCGGGGGTGGGGGTGGGTAGGTTTACCGAGGTGGGGGTGGAAGAGATGAGTTGGAAGCCGTCGTCCAGTTGGAGTTGTATATCCCATTCCGTGAGGTGTTCCGGGGCCCATTCGACCATGTATTGGGTTTGTCCGTATTCTGTGTCTTTGTGTTTGGAGATGATGCGCGTCACGTCGCAGGGGGGGAAATGGTGGTCTGAGGGGGAGAGGTATTCTGTGTCTATGTGTGTGAAGGGTGCAGTGGGGGAGTATTTTTTGGCGCGGGAGGAGTGGGAGAAGGGGGAGAGAGTGTGAGGGGGGCGGGGAAGGTGTGGCGTGAGGAGGGGAACCCAAGAGGGGTGGAGAGTGGTGGGGGGGGATGCTTGTTTGGGGTTGAGGTTTGTGACGGGGAGGCGGTTGTGGACAGTGTCGGTGGGTTCGGTGAGGACTGCGGCGAGAAGGCGTACTGGGATAGTGAGGGAGGTGTTGGACCCCGTTAGTTTGGTGATTGACTGGCAGGATTTGAGGATGAAGGAGGAAGGGGTGGCGCGGAGGAGGACTTGTGACCAGTCGGTTATGTGATTTTGCCAGAGGGGGTTAAGACGGGGAAGGAGGGAGGTGTGTGTCTTGCGGGGGGAGAATTCGTGGTATGCTTGTTTGTATGTGTGTGGGTCTGTGATGTGTGTGGCTCTGTCTCTGAGGGACGTGAGGAGTGTGGCGTCCTGGTTGGTGAAGTGGGTGCGGATTGTTGAGGCAATGGGGTTGGTGAGGGAGAGGGGGGGGATGTTGTGAAACCTGGTTCCGGCGTCGCGTTGGGCGCGCACTAGGCTTCTGAGTGTGGGGGGGGATAGACTGCCTGACATTATCGATTCAGTGGGCCAATGGGAGTATGTTGTGGAGATGGTGTGAATGTGGGCTCTGGCCATGTGGCCCCTATAACCGGGGGAGTTCAGTATTTTGTGGAGGTGGCAGACGGTGAGTTGTGCGGCATGTGTTTTGAGGGAGGGGAGGCCATAGCCGAGGTCGGAGGTGGGCCGGTGGAGGGCAGTGCGGGGGAGGTTACGTACCGAGGAGACGGCTGATCGGAGGGCGCGGCATATTTGACCTTCGAGGGTGTCCAATTGGGAGTCGCTGAAGAGGCCGAGTTGGAGGGTAAAGTGTTTTCCGATGAGGAGGCCACGGATGACGCGAATTCTGCGGGACTGGGTTAGTAGGGAGGAGGAGAGGGCGTTGATGAGGGATGTGGTGGTGCGTTTGAGTTCGTGCCAGTGTTTGGTGAAGGTGAGGGAGGTGTTGAGTTCGACCCCAAGTACGCGGTATGTATCCGAGGGGCCGATGGAGGGGATGGGTTCCGGGGTGGAGTTGATGGTGATGTACTGTGATTGGAGGCGGGATGCGAGGAGGGTGATGTTGGCAAGGGAGAGGGCGTTTCCTGAACGCCAAAGGGCGCCGGTGATGCAGCATTTGCGGATGTTGACTGTCATACCTGTGTAGGCGCTGAAGAGGGAGAGTTTCCTTAGCTGGATGGCCATGTTCGGGGTCGAGCCCGTGGCTATGCTGAGGTCGTCGGCGAATCCGTGTCCGGGGTATGTGGCTGTGGGTTCTGTTGGGTCGACGTTAGTGGCGGGGGGCCCTGGGCGGTAGCCTCGGCTACCCACAGTGAGCCATCGGAGAAAGGGTTCAAGGAAGAGGGTGAAGAGAAAGGGGGAGAGGGTGTCTCCCTGGAGGGTTCCGCGATTAATGTCTATGGAGGGGGTGGGACCATACGGTGTAATGTAGTCTGTGGATGAGACTCCGTAGAGGTGTTCGCATGTATCAACAAAAGTGGAGGGCATACCGAGTTGTCTCATGTGTTTGAACATGATGCGGTGGTCGGCTGCGTTGAAGGCGCCCTTGAAGTCTGCGTACATGACGTAGATGTCTTTGCTGTGGAGTTTTGCGTCCTCCATGGCCATGATGATGGAGGAGAGGGCGTCGTGGATGTTTCGGTGTTGTCGAAAGCCGTCCTGTTGGTCGCTGAGGATGCCGTGAGTTTCGGCATATTTCGAGCCTGCGTCTTTGATTAGTGCTGTCCATAGCTTAAGAAGGTTATTCATGAGGGCGATGGGGCGGTAGTTGTCAAGGAGGGTGGGGTCCCCTTTTTTATGTAGTAGGCATGTTGTGCTATGGCACCATTCAGGGGGTGTGTAGGAGTTATGGGCCAGGAGGGATAGGAGGGAGAAGAGGGTGGAGCGGGTCTCCGGGGGTAGGAACTTGATAATTTCGTTGGGGATACCGTCGGGGCCGGGGGCTTTGCCTGTGCCTAGCGAGTTGAGGGTTTTATCGAATGTATCGCGGGTAATCATGTCGGCTAGTGTGAGTGTGGGGTCCCCTCGGGGTTCGATGTTGAAGTTGTCAGGGTTGTCAGGGTGTTCCCAAGGGGGTATTGGGAGGTCGGGCGGGGTGGCTCGCGTGAGTTCGGTGGTGAAGTGGGAGTGGACCGCCTGAATGACGGCTGAGGGGGAGGATACTGTGGTTTTATCGGGCTTGGTAATGCGGTGGAGAGTTGTAGTTGCTGTGGTCGCGGGGAGGAGTCCGCTTTTAATTTTTAAGCGGCGGTGGGAGGATTTAGGGGAGGCGTCGTAGGCAGTGTTGGTGCGGGTTTTAACTTTTTGGAGTATATCTGTAGTGGTTGTTCGGAGTAGTTGGCGTATGCGTGCCTGGCATTGGTGGTGGATATCTGTAGGGGAGAGATAGTCGGAGGTTTGAAGGAGGGTTTGGGCTAGGGGTAGGGGGCCGCCGTTGATGCTACATTTGCGGAGTTTACGAATGAGTCTGTGTGTTTTTTTAGAGAGCCAGGTGGGGTGCCATATGGTGGCCGCGTGGTCCATATGTTGGGAGAGTAGTGCAGTAAATTTCGAGGCTAGGGTGTCGAGGGTATCTGGAGAGGACATGGAAGGGGTTGTATTGAGAATCTCTGCGTGGAGGGAGGCCGTGTGGTTGAGAAGGGAGGGTGTGCTACGTTGGTATGTTGTGATGTGGTGCGGTTGGAGTGGGAGTTTGAAGGTGAGTTTGTTGAGGGGGTCTGAGTAGAGTTCTGTCTGGATGTGGAATGTTTGATGGAGAGCCGAGAGGAGGTCTTCTCTGGTGGCCCATCTGTTGCGGGTGGTGGTGGCGGGTGAAGGGGAGTGGATTTCAGAGCGGGAGCCTAGGCGAGTGAGGAGGTTGTAGACCTCCTCTTCGAACGTGTGGTCGGAAAGGTCGGGGCGGAAGAGTTGGTATAGGTGGCGGACGCGGGGGCCGTTAAGGGTGGTTACCGCGCGGCCGTCTGGGGTGCATAGGATGGTTGTGTCTTGGAGTGATGGGTGTGTGTGGATGGCGAATTTACCGGTTGGGAGCATGTCGAGGTCAGGGTTGATGGGGGTGTGGTTGAATGTGATAAGGCGGTGTGTCCAGGGTGGCGGTCCGGGTTCTGGCAGGATGGGTGTGGTGGAGGGGACAAAGCCGGAGTTAAATGCGGTGAGGGCGGTGGGGCCTGAGGGGGTCTCACTGATGGTGTCGTGTAGTTGAAGGCAAGGCGCCCATTGGACCTCGTGGAGGCGGGTGAGGTCGTGTCGCTTGCCGCGAGCGCACCAGTCGCATTGCCATGAGGCGGGGCCTAGGGCGGGGCGGCATTGGGAATGGACGGCGAAGTGCGGGCATGTGCTGCAGGTGGAGGTGGGTTCTAAGTGCAGAGGGTTGTGGCATATGGAGCAGTCGGCGGGGGTGGGGGTGGGTAGGTTTACCGAGGTGGGGGTGGAAGAGATGAGTTGGAAGCCGTCGTCCAGTTGGAGTTGTATATCCCATTCCGTGAGGGAAGGTGTGGCGTGAGGAGGGGAACCCAAGAGGGGTGGAGAGTGGTGGGGGGGGATGCTTGTTTGGGGTTGAGGTTTGTGACGGGGAGGCGGTTGTGGACAGTGTCGGTGGGTTCGGTGAGGACTGCGGCGAGAAGGCGTACTGGGATAGTGAGGGAGGTGTTGGACCCCGTTAGTTTGGTGATTGACTGGCAGGATTTGAGGATGAAGGAGGAAGGGGTGGCGCGGAGGAGGACTTGTGACCAGTCGGTTATGTGATTTTGCCAGAGGGGGTTAAGACGGGGAAGGAGGGAGGTGTGTGTCTTGCGGGGGGAGAATTCGTGGTATGCTTGTTTGTATGTGTGTGGGTCTGTGATGTGTGTGGCTCTGTCTCTGAGGGACGTGAGGAGTGTGGCGTCCTGGTTGGTGAAGTGGGTGCGGATTGTTGAGGCAATGGGGTTGGTGAGGGAGAGGGGGGGGATGTTGTGAAACCTGGTTCCGGCGTCGCGTTGGGCGCGCACTAGGCTTCTGAGTGTGGGGGGGGATAGACTGCCTGACATTATCGATTCAGTGGGCCAATGGGAGTATGTTGTGGAGATGGTGTGAATGTGGGCTCTGGCCATGTGGCCCCTATAACCGGGGGAGTTCAGTATCTTGTGGAGGTGGCAGACGGTGAGTTGTGCGGCATGTGTTTTGAGGGAGGGGAGGCCATAGCCGAGGTCGGAGGTGGGCCGGTGGAGGGCAGTGCGGGGGAGGTTACGTACCGAGGAGACGGCTGATCGGAGGGCGCGGCATATTTGACCTTCGAGGGTGTCCAATTGGGAGTCGCTGAAGAGGCCGAGTTGGAGGGTAAAGTGCTTTCCGATGAGGAGGCCACGGATGACGCGAATTCTGCGGGACTGGGTTAGTAGGGAGGAGGAGAGGGCGTTGATGAGGGATGTGGTGGTGCGTTTGAGTTCGTGCCAGTGTTTGGTGAAGGTGAGGGAGGTGTTGAGTTCGACCCCAAGTACGCGGTATGTATCCGAGGGGCCGATGGAGGGGATGGGTTCCGGGGTGGAGTTGATGGTGATGTACTGTGATTGGAGGCGGGATGCGAGGAGGGTGATGTTGGCAAGGGAGAGGGCGTTTCCTGAACGCCAAAGGGCGCCGGTGATGCAGCATTTGCGGATGTTGACTGTCATACCTGTGTAGGCGCTGAAGAGGGAGAGTTTCCTTAGCTGGATGGCCATGTTCGGGGTCGAGCCCGTGGCTATGCTGAGGTCGTCGGCGAATCCGTGTCCGGGGTATGTGGCTGTGGGTTCTGTTGGGTCGACGTTAGTGGCGGGGGGCCCTGGGCGGTAGCCTCGGCTACCCACAGTGAGCCATCGGAGAAAGGGTTCAAGGAAGAGGGTGAAGAGAAAGGGGGAGAGGGTGTCTCCCTGGAGGGTTCCGCGATTAATGTCTATGGAGGGGGTGGGACCATACGGTGTAATGTAGTCTGTGGATGAGACTCCGTAGAGGTGTTCGCATGTATCAACAAAAGTGGAGGGCATACCGAGTTGTCTCATGTGTTTGAACATGATGCGGTGGTCGGCTGCGTTGAAGGCGCCCTTGAAGTCTGCGTACATGACGTAGATGTCTTTGCTGTGGAGTTTTGCGTCCTCCATGGCCATGATGATGGAGGAGAGGGCGTCGTGGATGTTTCGGTGTTGTCGAAAGCCGTCCTGTTGGTCGCTGAGGATGCCGTGAGTTTCGGCATATTTCGAGCCTGCGTCTTTGATTAGGGCTGTCCATAGCTTAAGAAGGTTATTCATGAGGGCGATGGGGCGGTAGTTGTCAAGGAGGGTGGGGTCCCCTTTTTTATGTAGTAGGCATGTTGTGCTATGGCACCATTCAGGGGGTGTGTAGGAGTTATGGGCCAGGAGGGATAGGAGGGAGAAGAGGGTGGAGCGGGTCTCCGGGGGTAGGAACTTGATAACTTCGTTGGGGATACCGTCGGGGCCGGGGGCTTTGCCTGTGCCTAGCGAGTTGAGGGTTTTATCGAATGTATCGCGGGTAATCATGTCGGCTAGTGTGAGTGTGGGGTCCCCTCGGGGTTCCACAGCCGCACACCGCCGCCTTCCTCACCCTCCTCGCATACGCCGTCCGTGCCTTCCTTTTGTGCACCTCTCTAGCCGCTCCGCACACTAGTTGGGCTGTATGTTGCGCTTTGTAAGACCTTCCACCACCGCTCTCGTCTTCCGCATGGTCATGTTGGGACTCCCGATCCTTCACATGTACCCGCAAACGTCGAGTTACTTAGTCTCTTACTTGCTCTTGACTGTTGATGGCGCGCGTGAGGATATTATGGTGAGCGCTTGGACTCGTTTGAAGCTCGAAGGGTATCATCGAGCGAGCGGCCCCGCTGTCGCGCTTTTGTGTTGCGCCCCGCTTTTGCGTTGCGGGCAGGGAGCTCATGTAGGGAGCGCGATCGATACCGAATACTATCTTAAAGTACTTTTGAAATGTGCGGATCATTCGTCCAATAGCGGCTACACATTTTTCAATATCTGCGGGCGCCCGAGGCGTCCCCGCAATCAAATCCGGGCACAGGCTTATATGGAACACCAGTGTTTTCTTCTTCTTCTTCTTTTGTTCTCCCTCCCTTTTTCCCTGTCGTTCCGTGCTACTCATGTTGTTCTTCTTGTAAGGAATCCTTAATCCTTTTCTCAGCACCAGTGTTACGATGTGCGGATCCGTGGCTGGATATTAAAAATTCGTACATCGTACCCGGTACGAAAATCTGCAGCTGCAGATTTATTTGAAACCCAGCCAAAGTACGGGTAGTGGGCGTGCATTACTGAAAAAAAAAGTGTGCGTGCATAACGTACCCGTACACGCACGCCAGGGTGAGAATACGGGTACGGGTTCCAATACAAATAACATATTATTTTAGAAATTCCCAGTCGTCTGCAGATTGCCGCGAGTTTTCAAGCCATTTCCTGAAGTCGTTGCTCGTAGCGCATGTTTATTTTGTTGGTATCATTTGGGGGATAAGGAATAAATCTACCGGTATTTTAATGCTGCCTGCAGTTGGCGGCAGTTAAACATGAGTTTAATACGCAGGTAACAGTCGGCCTGCTCCGGCCTGCTCTCAGTCCTGCTGTAAAATACGACTTGTAACAGCAGAGGATTAAAACAAAATAACACTAACGCACAAGTTTGTCATTAAGGGACCGAGGGTCGATGAAGAAACTTACGGCCTATGCGCGATTATGTATCATAGCACGGTAAAATCCATCCATATAACAGCATCATTTCGTGTCAGCTCGTGCCTTCACTGAGCAGTATACATACATGCTCGTCATTTTTCATGGCATCAAGAGGTGAGCTGCAAGAATAAATTAGCGATTGATAGCGAGAGTAAATTTGATAGCAATAAATGTTTAATTTCGCTTTTCAGTTATCCCTGATGTTACGCAAAATATTGTGATCGCTGTCTTCTAAACACGGCGTTTGTGTTTCAATTTCGTTCTTGCTCCGTTTTTGCGCGTTAATCGATAGGGCTGTAATAGGGCGACATGTGCTTGATGCAATGAAGCAATTTCAGATTCAAGAGCCGAATAAAACGTGTTTCTTTTGCATGCATTATTTAGTTCTCGGTACGCCTCTTTCGCGATGACGTGACAGTGGCAGGTCTTGCCGTTAAGCCGCACAGGATACTAGTTTTTGCTGCGCTTTTGGGGGCGTGTGCTTTGTTAAAAAATAATGTGTATCGGTATTTAGAGTGCAAAAATAACTGTCTCCCGCTTTCTCCATGCTCTTCGGTGTATGAGGTCTGATTGTTCTTCACACATCCTCGGCCCTTGACCAATTTCCAATGACTTGTGTGGAGGGTCCCGCTGTCTGTGCCTCTCCCCCTTTATATACTCCTACCTTTTACCTCTGCCGTATACTTGAAAAGTACCTATGGGTGCAACGGTGACCTCAAGAAGGAATTCAAGATGAAAAGGCAAGAACACGAAAGACATGCAAGACAAGCATGCGTAAAGTCAATATGACCAAATACTCGCGCATTAGCAACTAGTCAAGAGCACGGACACATCATACGAAGCCACGCAAGGAGGCGCGTGTACACGCCCAACTAGCAGAGAGCCCAATAGACTCCAATCCTCGCCCTTCCTCTCGACTAGTTTTTATTTAAACACGTGTCGTGGTAACATGATATTGAATTTTGTCGATTAGTTCCCAACGTGTTAAACGAGTTTCACCTCTTGTTTTGAGGGTCGCACGCCGGCTTTGCGAAAGCGCTCATGCCACGGTGCACGACATGTGGATGCTAAGCTATTGTTCCGAACTTGCCGAAATCACTCTAGGCGGCCGGGTCTAAAGGCGAGCGCATGGCTTGGATGTGGGTGCGTCTTTAATTGTGTGCAACAAAATTTACAACGGAGTGAGTAGCGCTGCTTTTGTAAATGCGTGTCAACAAAACCCATCATTTTAGCCAATGTGTATTCCCAGCAATTCCCGAGTTCCGACAAGTGGTGCTAGCGAATGGCGAGGTTCAATAATAGTACATGTAGATATCGAAATGCAATACCCTTTATGGCCGTTTATATACTGATATGCTTGGCAAATGTATTGCAAGTCCCGATACAACTCGTACTTGTCTCACGTGCCGCACAACTTCAGGTTTGGCCATTTCAAACAAACGGTTTGATGGTGAATGAGGAGACAACAAAAATATCCCGTCACATCCCGCCTTGAAAGGCGAGTGGATTTGAACAGTTGTTGTTGTGTAGTAACGCAACAAGCCCAACTTCGCTATAATAGTACATGAATAATATGAACAAGCTCAGTCGGCAAAGCATTTTGGGTTCACTGGACCTCGAAATGATGCACACAAGACGCGTGCATTCACAAGACCCATCATATGAATAAGACTGGCACCTCCTTCCATGCAAGAAATTCAAGCTCATATGATTGCGTAGCATGAATGTTGCTCAAAGTCGACCGTAGTACTAACTGTTTGCAAACGTTTCGCGAAAATTGGCGGCTCGCTTAGGCACGACCTGTATTCTTGAAAATAAATTGACACTGCCACCCACGTTACGTGCCTCTCGCGCCGTAAGATATCGAATGAACAGGCGCCGGCCGGCGGCGCAGCGGCGGCGGCCCCGAGGGGGGTGCGCTCGCAGGCCCGTCGGCATCCCCTCACCTCCCCGTGGTGGGCGCTCGAAACCCCGTAGCCGTGCAAGGCCTGGCACGATAGGGGGCTAGGAGGGTCGACAGCT
The DNA here is from genome assembly GCA_026401115.1 of Tetraselmis chui. NCBI lineage: Eukaryota > Viridiplantae > Chlorophyta > Chlorodendrophyceae > Chlorodendrales > Chlorodendraceae > Tetraselmis > Tetraselmis chui. The sequence continues at coordinate 67,670 of JAPMLY010000612.1, forward strand.
CGATCCGCGGGATCAGCTGTTGTCGGGAAAGCCCTATACAGAGGGCTTTTGAAAAAGTTATTTATGTACAATACCGGCACCAAGATCTCCCGCTCGGCCCGTCGGATATGCTTTTTCGCGGTTAGATACTCGTGAATACAGTCCTACTTCGAGGGGGTGGGGCATGTACTACGGAAGCGTTTGATGGCGAGGAGGGTACGGCCGGATCAGAAGTGGGAGGCGGGTGTTGGAGTTGGTGGTGGCCAGCCGGGAAGCAACGCCAAGAAAGGGCGCTCGCTAGCCGTCTACCAACCCTGTGCCATTCGAACCTTCCCGAGGGGGGAGGCAAGACAGGGCGCATGCCGGTGGTCGGTCGCAGGCGCAGGAGCGGCTATCTGAGGCGGCGGCGATCCTCGGGATCAGTCGCCGCCGGAAAGCCATGTACGGATGGCTTTTTCGGGAAACTAAACTAATGTCCGTACCCGGCGTCGAGCTAGTTGGGAAGCAGCACCATGGGGAGCTCACTAGAGAGCCGCCTCGTCGACAAGCTACATCTCCCGGGGGGAGGAGTAAGCTTGGGCGGCAAGGAGGACGGTCGCGACGCAAGGAGCGACACGAAAACCCCGTACGGAGGGTTTTGAATAATTTCCGTGCGCCCGCGACCCGCCGGATCCGACTACGGTGACCTCCCCCCCGCGCGCCGCTTCGACACCCACTCGCCCGACAGATTTCTTGAGCGTGGGCCCGGGTGAGCGCGGAGGCCCCCGCTCATTAAAGGCTGCTCGACATACGCGCGATCAGAGGGGGGAGGGTACGGACGCATGCCGGACTACCTGACAGGTACCCGGATACCAGACAGAGAAGAAACCGAGGAAATGAGAGGGGAAAATTCAGGCGCGGAGGCAAGAGCGCCCATTTTTTCTATGCATGTGTGTCTCGGTCCCCCCCCCCCCCACCTGTCCTCGAGGTGACGGGGGACCTCGACAAGGAGGACCGTCGCGTCGGTGGACGCGGCTACGACCTTGGGGCGGGGTTGATGGGATGCGGCGGCGGGATCGACGAGCGACCACGCGAGAAGGGTTTTTTGCCAGCCTTTCCCCTCCTATCTTCGGCAAGACCGAAGTCACGCGGGGGCTAGATTAGGCTGGCCCACCGTCCCTCCCGAACGCCGACCGGCCTAGGCCGGGCGGCACCCCGGTTCGGTGAGAGCGGGCCGTGCATCGTGAAGGTCGAGCAGCAATCTAGTTTTGCATTTCTCGACAAGTGGATTTATTTTAGATCTGTTTTTCTTCATTTCAAACTTATTACGCTGTTACTGCTGAGGTGGGGGGGCTGTGGCAATTGCTGCGATTGCTTACAGTTTTTTAACTCCCTAGAAACGTCGACACACAATGAAGCTAGGTGTGTCGATAGGTGTACTTGGTCGAAGAGACCCGGCCAAACTCGCTTATAAGTCCTGAATGGCTTGGTAGGAAGGCCCGAGAGACAGCAGTCGGTCCAGTTTGCCGGCACTGTTGAACGTGGTATGCACGGTTCGATAAGGAAGATACTGTAACGTGATGGTTACAGGTACGCTACACGACCAGCCTTGGGTGGCGGCTGGTGTCGAGACAAGAGTGTGTGTCAGCTGTCGCTGTCAGCTGTCTGTGCGCTAGTTTGTGATATCGCGCTCAGACATTCTAGGTGATGTCCTGTACATACGGACTTCTATCAGAGCGTACATTAGCTCTCTGTAACTAATCTGCATTAGGAATTACTTACAACACTCCCCCTCAAGATAGCTAAGGTGTGTCTTGTGACCAGATGGAAGTGATTACAGAATTCCTTCTACAAAGTGTGTCGCTGCATGGGTCCAGATGTCCCCAGAATGGCGCTCCTGTGTTTCACGAGTGCAGGTCCAGGTAGTGGCTTGGTCAGCATGTCAGCGACCATGTCACCGGTGGGTAGGTAACGTGATGGTTACAGGTACGCTACACGACCAGCCTTGGGTGGCGGCTGGTGTCGAGACAAGAGTGTGTGTCAGCTGTCGCTGTCAGCTGTCTGTGCGCTAGTTTGTGATATCGCGCTCAGACATTCTAGGTGATGTCCTGTACATACGGACTTCTATCAGAGCGTACATTAGCTCTCTGTAACTAATCTGCATTAGGAATTACTTACAACACTCCCCCTCAAGATAGCTAAGGTGTGTCTTGTGACCAGATGGAAGTGATTACAGAATTCCTTCTACAAAGTGTGTCGCTGCATGGGTCCAGATGTCCCCAGAATGGCGCTCCTGTGTTTCACGAGTGCAGGTCCAGGTAGTGGCTTGGTCAGCATGTCAGCGACCATGTCACCGGTGGGTAGGTACCGTAGTTTGACGGTCCCCAGCTGTACGTGGTCCTTCACGAAATGATACTTCAGGTCGATGTGCTTGGTCTTCTCGCTCACCAGTGCATTCTGCGAATAGGCGATGCAGCTCTGGTTGTCTTCCCAGATTGTGGTCGTCCCGCTGACAGGTCGACTGAAGATCTCCGACAACATCTGTCGAATATGGATGGCCTCCTTAGTCGCGTCCGCTGCTGAGTAGTACTCAGCCTCGCATGTTGACTGTACGACGCAGGACTGCTTTCTAGACTTGTAGCTGACTGCACCTCTGTCCAGTGTAAAAACAAATCCCGATCGTGACCGGCGTGTCACACTGTCATTGCCCCAGTCTGCATCAGCGAAGCCTGTAAGTTGGAGAGTGTTGTCCTCACCCCCCCCCAACGTCAGGCTCATGGCTGGAGACCCTTTAAGATAGCGCAACACTTTCTTAAGGGCCTGCATGTGGGCCACTGTAGGGTTCGCTTGCGCAGAGCCCAGAATGCTGAGCGCGGTCGAAACGTCCGGGCGAGTGCATACAGCGGCATATTGCAAACTGCCGAGCAGACTCGGGTAAACGTCCCGGTCCGCGCCTGTGAGGGGTACAGCCGTCTGCTTGGAGAGCGCAGCCAAAAAACCGGGGTCCATCGGGAGACACGAGGGTTTGCAGTCCACCATGTCATGTTTTTCAAGCAGCTCGCGCACGTATTTGCCTTGATCGAGGCTGATGGTGCGCGCCGCTCTGTCCCTGGTGATGTGCATGCCGATGATGTCGGACAGGTCACCCTGATCCTTGATGTCAAATCGGGATCGCACCAGCGCGGTGAAGGCCACCCGCCAGGCGGTGTTGTTGCACGCCACAGGAATGTCATCCACGTAGAGGGCAATCATGGCGAAGACGCCGTCGGCCTCAAAGATGTAGATGCATGGGTCAGAGATCAGCTGGCGCCAGCCTTGAGAGACTAGCCAGTCGCGAAGCAGCTCGTTAAACTCCCTGGGGGACTGCTTCAAGCCGTATAGGCACCGGCGGAGGTGACAGACATTGGTGGTACCGTCATCGAACCCCAGGGGCTGTCTCATGTAGACATCCTCCTTGATGGGTGCGTACAGAAACGCCGTGTCGATGTCGAGACCGCCCAGGTCGAGGTCACGAGCAGCGGCAATACTGAAGAAGACGCGGAGGCTAGCTAGTCGGATGACGGGTGAGAACGTCTCCGTGTAGTCAATCCCCTCGCGATGGCGGCAGCCTTTTGCGACAAATCGTGCCTTGTATCGAGAAACAGCACCAGATGTGTCTGTTTTAGCCTTGTAGACCCACATGCTGTTGACCACGCGGCGTCCAGCGGGCAGGGGAACGAGATCCCACGTCTGGTTGGACGTCAGAGAGTTGAATTCCACCTGCATGGCTGTCTGCCATTCCGCGGACTGTGGACTAACTAAGGCATCCTTGTAGGATGTGGGTTCAACACAGACGCTTGCGGACACCATAGCGACATCGCTCACAGGTCCTTCAGAGTGCCTGTGACGTGGCTGAGCTGTCATCATGGAGAAGTCAGGGAGTGGAAAAATGTCGTCCATGTGGTCGGACAGGTCGTGCTCACACGAGTCAGTGACACACACGCGCGGCACAGCAGAGACATGGGCAACATACTCCCCATAGCGAGTAGGCGGTCCGCGAGGGCGAGCGGGTCTGTCGACCTCCTCCACACACCCTGTGTCATCTGTGTCCAGGGTCAGATTTGGGAGGGGGTGACTTTCAGGGGAAATGGGGAGAGCCTCTGTGTCTGCACACACATCAATCGATGAGGCGACAGGGTGGGATGTCCCAAACCCGGGCACAGTCTCTGCAAACTTGACGTGAACAGACGTGGTGATGCGCCTGGTCGCGGGGTTGTAGATACGATACCCTGGGGAGTTATGAGAGTACCCCACCAGCACACCTCGGAACGCTTTCAGGCCAAGTTTCCGTCTGAGGTTATCAGGTACCTTGGCAAATGCTGCACAGCCGAACACGCGAAATACTGACGCGTCAGGGACTGCGCCTGTGAGAATGGTGACAGGGACCCCCCCAGACGGGCCAACAGCCCGACTGTAAGTACGGTTACGGAGGTGGACCACAGTGCTGATCGCGCATGACCACATGCTGTTAGGCACAGACATGGCGTGAAGCATTGAGGACGCGCAGTCACGCAGTGTGCGCCACGGGCGTTCTGCTTTCCCAAGCATGTGATGTGCATAGGGCGCCGAGAATTGAGTGCTGAAACCCAATCTCGCGCACATGAGCTGCGTGTTCGCGGCCTCGAAAACCGAGTCTGAGTCGAATTTCAGAAACGGTGCGAATGCATGGAGGTGTGAGTGATAACGGGCATGAGTATGCCGCGCGTCCAGGAGGATGGTCTCCAGTTTCGCGCACGTCTCATCCTTAGACTTCAGAAACCGCACCCACATGAAGTTAGTGTGGTGGTCGATGACCAGCAGGCAATACCGCAGGCCGTAGGGGGAGGGTACACTGACAGGACCCCACAGATCACACGACATGTGTTGAAGCGGGGCGGCTGGCTTCTGAGATGCTGTGCGATTTTTTGGCGCAGAAGTGGCTTTGTTCAGATTGCAAGACTCACAGGCGAGATCTTTTACAGAACTAGGCATAACCGGTACAGACACCGTGTTATGAGAATGCTGGGCATGCAGGCTCTGCATGTTCAAGTGCCCCATTCTACTGTGCCACAAAGCAGCGTCGCACTCAGCAGCAAGTGCGACAGAGTTATGGCTACGACTGTCTACGGTGGGCGAGGACATCCCCGCACAGGCATGCGACCTCGGGAGGAGGTACAGTCCGTTCCCCGACGGGATTAGCATCCCCATTCCTGTGGTCACACGCACAGTGCCAGAGTCAGTGTCTGTAGGGAAAGAAAACGCACACCCTGAGTGTTGCTGCATCCAGCTGACACTCAGGAGACGACTGATACGTTGCGCTGATCGAGAGGACAAGTCAGGGGTGCACAGGGCATGAGCGAGCCGAAAGACTGTTCTACCGGAGGTCAGGCAAATGGGGATGCGGACTTTTCCACTGCCCTGGACCGTGACACCGACACCACCAACTGTGCTGCGGCGTGAGGATGGATGAAATTCCGAAAAATCCGACCGAAATGACGTCAAGTTAACGGAGCAGGCAGAGTCAACTACCCAGTACTCAGACAGGTCGGCAACACGAGATGCAGCAGACGTGAATGCAACTGAGGCAAAGGACGTACTGACCTCAGTGTCGTCATACTCGTCTTGCATGTCGTATTCCAGTGCGTCCTCAGCGGGAGCATGTCCCTCAGATGCTTCAGCAGCAGAAAGGTGGCTGAGGTGTGCAGTGGGGGGAGGCTGGTCCGCGTATCTCTCGGCAATCTGTTTGCGCTTGGCCAGTGTCCAGCGGAGGACATCAGCATCCGGCGCTTTGCAGGTCGACCAGACATGGTTTGGGTCTCCGCAGGCCCCGCACTTCATTGCGAACTTGGACTTCTTTTTGTCCGCGGTCCATCCCCCACCGCCACGGCCACCCTGCCGTTTGCGATCCGCAAGGAAGGCATTGACCGCAGGCCCGGAATCAGCAGTGTCCCCCTTGTTGGGGACATCTGCATCAAGATTTTGAGCCTGGTGGATAATGCTCCCCATCACTTTGTCGGCTGACAGGATGAAGTCGGTGTCAAAGGCATTAATCACACACTGTTTGGCTTGGCCATACTGCCCAACGTTCGACAGACCGCGAATCATGACCATGGCGAGGACGTGGGGGTGAATGGCTGCAGAGCCATCTTTCAGCTGCATGCACTCGTTCAGCTCATCGAAGCACTGCTTCACAGCGTGGACGTATGCCGAGACTGATTGACCAGAGGCCTGACGAACCATCATGCGGTCCAGGAGCGACAGCGTGCGTGAAATGGACTGCGCGTCTAGTCTCTCGCACAACACTTCCCACGCGGCTGTCCCGCAGTCGAGTCGTCCAGCGGGGACCCCCGCGATGGCCTGTGCAGCTGGCTTGTTCTGGCGGCAGCACTGAACGAGCATCGCGTGCGCGAACCGCTGAGCGACTGGATTCAGAGGCACGCCAGAGGAGGAAAGAGCAAGTTGAGGGATCAGTGCAGCCCCCTTAATCGAAAGGAACGACAGGAAGTCGCGCTTCCAGGTCGTGAATTCACCCGTCCTCGGCATAAGCGGAGCGTCCATGCGAAAAGACCGGGAAAAAGAGTCACCGTCGAAGTTGGTGGCCCAGTCTGCTGTCATCGCAACGAACTCCGGGTCGATCGTGGGCCTGCGGCTGGCGCTGATGTGGAGTGGGTACTCGTGTACCGGAGTAGGCACGGGGTCGCTAGCAGGCCGGTACTGGTTGGGCACAGGTTGGAACGGCGCCGTGTCGATAGGCACCGGGTGATCGCGCAGTGCGTCCCGACGGAGAAGCTCCGACTGCGTCCGGTCCTGGTCGTCCATCCTGGCGTGGAGCAGCTGTAGCTGTTCCATCACCAGTCGAATGCTGTCGCCGGCTGAGTCGGGCAACGGAGTGTCGCACGTGCCGGAGTCGACACCCGAGTCGGCGGCCGATGCGGTAGGTGCCGGCTTTGATTTTGGCGCCATCGTAAAAGGGTCGAGTACCCAACCGGACAGTGGAAAGAATCCACTAGCGGTAACTGTGCCTAACGACGGTATACAAAGAGACGGCCTGATGCCCGCCGACCCGTCGGCCTGTTGCCCCGGGGTGTCTCAATGCACCTTTTCCGTACCCTCCACCTAGTGTGGGGCACAGTGACAGCCGAGGCAAGAACAGGCAGGTGTATATGTCCGCTGTTCTACGTTACGGCTGAAGCTGTCGTGCACCCTGTGTATGAGTATTCACCCTCACAATGCTCCCCCCTTCCCCACTCCAGCTTGGACCTGTATGCACCCTGTCCACACAAGCGAGTGCGCTTGTGTGGTTGGCTAGGTCGTCGTGGCGTAGAGTAGAGTAGGTGGTAGCGGGGCTGTTCCGTAGAGTAGTGTTTGAGAAAGTGGAAATAAATATACAGAGTAAAGTATGATTATTCGAAAAAAAAAATGGCTTTGCCTTCGGGCGAGTGTCCAAGTTGCACGCCGAAAGGCACTGTCGTCTCGCGTAACCTTCAGGTGGAGGGCTCCATAACCTGTTGAACGTGGTATGCACGGTTCGATAAGGAAGATATTGTAACGTGATGGTTACAGGTACGCTACACGACCAGCCTTGGGTGGCGGCTGGTGTCGAGACAAGAGTGTGTGTGTCAGCTGTCGCTGTCAGCTGTCTGTGCGCTAGTTTGTGATATCGCGCTCAGACATTCTAGGTGATGTCCTGTACATACGGACTTCTATCAGAGCGTACATTAGCTCTCTGTAACTAATCTGCATTAGGAATTACTTACAACAGGCACATGTTGTAAACAAGTTCAATTTCAATTTCGAATGAAGATATCACTATGTTCAACCACCTACGAGTGGAGCATCTTCCAATACTACTGAGTTCCTCTCGCTTCAACGAAAATATTCACGGGGGCTGCTTGTGCCCTTGGAATCGTGTATGGCTTTGCTCGGGGTGACCTAAGGTGGAGAGTTCGAAAGACCGACAATCGTTATGATCCGAGCGTTCGACAGTTGTCAAGAAGGCCCCTGCGATGAGTTGCTCTTGCTTCAACGAAAATATTCACGGGGGCTGCTTGTGCCCTTGGAATCGTGTATGGCTTTGCTCGGGGTGACCTAAGGTGGAGAGTTCGAAAGACCGACAATCTTTATGATCCGAGCGTTCGACAGTTGTCAAGAAAGGACCCTGCGATGAGATGTTACAAAAGTAGTATCTACTAGTGGTAAAGTATCATACTCTGTCCGTCTCGTATCTTACTCGCAGCATGTTAACCTTAAGTACTCCCTTTTCGCCCCCCCCTTTATTCCCCGTCCCGATGAGAAGGCGGGGCATCCTTGGAGGGCTACCAAGGGTTCAACGTTAATTGCATGACGTCGCTATATGTGTACATGCATTGCACCATCAAATCGTCAAAGTTGCAGTACATATATACTATCTAATGAATAAATGCCTTCGAATATTGCGACCGTATCCTCACCGAGTACCAATAGAAAAGCAGTTCTTAATTGGTTTAGGAGATAAGTCAACTTTCCTTCCACCCAACGATAGAAAGCAATACGCGGGTCTCTATGGTTCAGTACACCCCCTATCCTCTCGGCATAGTGACGGTAAAGTGGTTTGGGAAGTCGACAATCAATAGTCGGAAGTGAGCCCATGATCCCATAAAATAAAATGAAATTGTTTACAACAATATAACCGGCTGCAGTCTCTCGGGCCCCCGTGCTATACCAAATTGGGACTCAAAAGCGTGGGATAGACCGTGAACCACTAATCCCAACCTCTCCATTGGCAGTGACGATACCGTCTAAGACATACACATAACCAGGTATTTATTATTTTTGATCTATACGTAATTTGTTTGGATACGATATGAAAAAAAAAGTGTCGCTAGTCTCCACGATACGCGGCCTGCTCCTACCGCTGCGGGGATACTGATCAGCGAGGCTGCTCAGGTTGAGCTGGTCGAGGCGAACATGCATGACCTCGGGTACCGTGCGACTCCGGTCGTGCCGGAGCTAGGGGGAAAGGGATGTGAAAAACCCCCTCGCTCACATCTTCGTCGGTCCCGTCTCGATCCGTGCTCATCCCCGCCCGAGGCAGCAGGTGCTCCTCCCGACGCACTTCGCCACCTAGCCGAGTCTCCCCTCCTCCTTCGGGGGCTGGGAAGTGAGAATAACTAAGTTGCAGACGATGTCCGGCTGGCTCTCCTGCCCCCATGCCAAATGTACTCGTGTCCCATGTCCTTGTTCCGCATGTTTCCAACACCCATGTGATCGCGCCGTGGCCGGCCGTACCCTCCGCCGGTTACGTTGTTAGGGGGCCGCCTATACGAGCAGTGTGCCGTTACGATAACCCTAGGCACACTGCCTGAGGCAGCCTGTCGATAACCGGGTACCGACTAGGGGAGGGGTGGGTCGGACATAGGGATCGAGTCGCCGAACCACAAAATATGTTGGGTACGGGAATATTTTCCAAAAGCCCCCCGTACCGGGTTTTTCCGGGCTGCGGTCGATCCTAAGGATCGCCGTCGCCAGACCGTGCCGCTCCTCCGACCGCGACCCACCTCCCTCCTGCGCAGCTTCATGCCTTGCCCCCAGGGTAGACTTAAAACTCCTGCATGGCTTGCGGCTGCTAGCGAGCGCCGTGCCCTAGCGCTGCTTCCCAGCTGTCCGCCGCTAGCTCCAACACCCTCGTCCCAAACCTGATCAGTCCGTACCCTTCCTCACCAAAAAACCATCCACAGACATCGTTCCCGCCGTGACGGGAGAGTACTTGTGAGTACTTAGTTGCTGAAAAAACATATTGAAATGGCCGAGCGGGAGATCCTTGTGCTGATGTACGGATGTTATGTTTTTCCAAAACCCTCCGTACATGGCTTTCCGACAACTTCTGATCCAGCGGATCGCAGTTGTCGGTACCTCGTTCAGCCCCCTACCGCGCCAAGCATGGCACGGCTACGGGGCTACCAGCGCCCACCGCGTGGAGGTAGAGGTAGGTGCCGATGGGCATGCGAACGCACCCCCCTCCGGGGCCGCCGCCGCTGCCCCGCCGGCGGGCGCCATGATCCCATGCTTTTTACGGAGTATCCCGTTAGCGACCCGGAACGTTGCTAAGTACCGCTCAAGAGTCGGTATATCTAGTGTAAATGTACATCATTTGTATCGATATGCACGGGCCGGTTGTGGGCGCTGCGTGTGCAACCTTCGTTGTATATATTTTACGCGCGCGCCCGCGTGCGAGTTGGGTGAATGGTATTGTGAGCAGTGGACCAAGACTTCTCTAGCGAACGCGCATATGTTCGGGGATGAGTATAAGAATACAATCTTATGATACAAGCCGTTTCGCTACGCCTTACTGCCCAAGTTTAGCTTAAACATGTAAAATATGTGAAGTATGTAAAACACCCCCCCTCCGCCTAGCCCGCCCTCACACTCTCCCTCCAACTCTCAAAAAAGGCCGCTGAAAAAAATCCCCTCACCGCCGGCATCTAGCATATCCCAAGCATTAGAAACCGTTTCCCATGACACTCCTCCTCCTAACACGGTTGCACATTCATCTTATGTGCCTTAGTGATAGCCTCCTCGCAACAGCCAACGGTGGCTCGCAGAGGTTGTGTAGCCGAAGCCCGATCAAACAACGAGTAGATTGCTCGGTCCCTTGATAGCATGCCCTCGCTCGCACCCCTATCTGCGCTTACCACGGATATCTTTCCAAAGCTACAAGCCGACATCAATGGGCGCGTCAACTTGCTTCGCTTCGCGAAGCCTGCTCCCACGTTTTCTAACCACGCTCGGCCGGAGTCTAGGCGTTTCGCATCTCGTCTCGGCCACGGTGCCCATGCGTTTTATGGCTTCAGACCCGCCTACTTAGGGTCGCCTAGGCGAGCTCCGTGAGAAGTGCCTTGAGCACTACGACGCCGTTTTCCGCGTCGCGGTCTGTCGTATCTTAGCTATGCCATCATCCCGCATCCTCTCCACTCTTCGCTATACCGCTGCTTGTACTTTTTGCCATCCCTCGGATCAAGCTATGCGGGGTGCGTTCGCGTCGGCGGGTGTTGACATGTCGGATGATGCGTGGGTCAATGCATATGCTAACCATTTGGCTCGATGTGGCGGATATGCTTCGGTCCACACCGCTCACTTTTGGTAAGTGACGGCCCTTGCGGAAATCATTTCCGAGGCTCGTGGCGCATTCGGGGTTGGCGTCGAGGTTCTCACATATCCCACGATACTAGCTTAACTCCCCAACGGCAACGTTGGCCTCCCCGCGGATGTGGGTGTGTTGCACTATCACGGCATATGAGGCTCGAAACTTACTATTGATGCCGTGGTTTCCGGTTTTTTTGGCGTTTCTAGCCCTCCGTCTCTAGAAGTCGCTCGTCTCCAAAAGTCGCTCTACGCCGTGCTAAGAATACCCAAATCGATAAGCACTCGGAGGGGGTGAGGAATCGCCCCGACATCCGCTTCATTGCCTTTGCGGTCACAGAATTTTGTTCTCTTGGCGGCAACGCCACGGTTTTTTTGACAGAGATGGCCAAGCATGCACCCGCCTCTAGAAGGATGCATGTGGGGAAGTTGTTGGCCTCTTGGCACCGAAAGTTTTCTCTCGCCGTCCATGTTGCTCATGCGGACAACGTCTTGCGCGGGTTGACCGCCGCCGCAGACGGTGCGTAGGCCGCTTCGTCCTCGGCTTAGATGCCTTCTCCTGCCACGGCGCTCTTCACCCACGCCATGGGCCGCAGGCGTCCCCGTGCTTCCTCGATCGGCGCATGAGACGCCACTTGTCGCCTCCACGTGTTGCATTTTCAGCGTTGCCTAGGAGTTTCTTTAGTCTAGTAATTTGCTAGGTTTGTGCACAATGTCGTGCTGCCTTTTGCCGTGCTATGGATTCCGTGATCCTCTTGACACTCTTGCCCTTTAATTTCCCATCCCGTTTTCCCTGTCCATGTTCATACAGTACTTCTTATAATCCACCAACCAGCTGCACAACTATCTCAAGTACGAAGCAATATTTTGCCCCGTGCCGTGGGATTCGCTACACTTCATTTTTACGTTTACCCATCCGGCAAAATAAATGAGTTTGCGACTTTGGGGGCGGGGGTCACTCATGCGCCCGAAATATCTTAACGATAGCCCTCATACTTCGAGTTTAAGGCTAGGGATCAGCCACCGATGCCATGTCGCTAGTATCATAATCACGACAAAGGCCCCCGTTGATGGCGCCATCGGTTCACTAGGCTGTGCCATTGGCATAAACATGGTGGGGGTAGTACTACCATCAAGACTGCTATCTATAAATCATCAATATTTACAAAAATACAAATTATTAAAGTCATACGTGTTGATATGTCGTCCGAAATGTCTGTGATGACACCGGCTTGATCACTTGACCCCTAGCCTTGATACTGACCCGTGCACATCAATAGTTGAGCGGAATTGGGCACATCATGGGCATCTGGGTTGATATTATGAACGACGGGGCTCCTCTTTTCGCCGACACCACTTAAATCCCTTCACAAGAAAATATACCCACATTCCTACAACATTACATACATCGCACTTCCCGCCGGCGGCACAGCAATGGCGGCACGGAGAGTTTTGCGCTTGCCTGCTCGCCGGCAAACACCTCCACCTCCTTGTGTTGGGAAGTGGCAACCCCGTAGCCGTGCCATGCCTAGTATGGAAGGGGGCAACGGCAAGGAGAGCTCCCGACAACGCGATTCGGGCGATCAACAAATGCCGGAAAGCCCTGGTACGGACGGCTTCATAAACAACATCGATATATTAGCGCCAAGACCTTCGGCTCGGTACGTCCGATAGTTTTTTCAAGAGGAAACACCCCTCGAATACTCACATGCTCAGGGAGCGGGACATGTATCTCGATCTTTCTTGACGGCGAGGAGGGTACGCCGGTACGGACGGATCTACGGCGGAAGGAGGGCGTTGGAATTTGCGGCAGACAGCCGGGAAGGAGCGCTAGGGACGACAAGCCATGTGGATGTCGAGCCTCCCTTTGGGGCGATGCACGTCGCGAAGAAGGATGGAGGCGATTCGCGGCCGGACAAGCGTCAAAATCTAGCGGCGGAAGTCCTCAAGATCGACCGCCGCCGAGAAAAGTGACACGGAGGGTTTCGGTTGTGATTTATGTGCCCGACATCTTTTGACGATGGCGACTCGATCCATGTGTTCAACCCCTCCCCTAGTCGGTACCCAACCATCGACATGAGTGCCTAAGGCGGTTATCGCGACGAGACACGGCTCGAAAAACTGCCCCGTGGGTGCGTAAACTAATGGTGGAGGATTGGGGCGGACTCAACACGATAACGCAAAAAAATTGTGTGTTGCAAACAGACGGTGACGAGCCGGGAACAAGAGAATATCTAGCGCGGCGACATGAGGTGGAAACAATATCAAGCTGAGGCCGTCCTTCATTCTTAGCCCCGAAGGACAAGCGAAACCTACACTAGGAGGATATCCTATCTTGGATAATAGGAGGAGCAAAACTTTGACGAGGGTGTGCGTGGATCTAGTCGGGAACGTCGACGCCTTGAGCGAGGGGGTTTTACGCCAGATTTCATTCCCCTCCCCCGGGTTCGGGCACGACCTAAGTCGCATAGGAGCAAAGATGAGGCGGGTCCGATTATTCAACTAGCACATGCTCACCAACTTTATTGATAAATGCCCAATAGCAGCGGGAGCATGCCGCGCATTGTGGAGATTAGCGACATAATATTTGTTCTAAGTTGTACGCTTGATATGGAGTTGTTAATGCCAACGGAAGGGTTGCATACTATAAGAAGGTTACCGGCGCAAACCTTATCCCAAAGATACCTAGACGGCAGGATAGGGAACGCCATGGGACAACAGCCGTTTAATCGGTATTGTTGTGAACAGTTTCATGTCATGTCTTATGATGACATCGTCTTTACATGCATCGTAGTGATATCCTCCATTCCATCGCGGAAAATATGCTCAAACTGCCGAATAAAGGCATGCACATACACCAAGAAAAACAGCTCACATTGGTAATGACCGATATGCATACATGATATTGGACTCAAAGGGAGCAACCTTCATACGGTTTACATTCATCATAGTAGGCCATTCACATTGTGTCTTTTGTGGAGGGTGACATGGAGGTCATCGCGGGGCGGGGGCGTTGTTAAAAGCTTTTACTTCTTTCTCGTGTAGTCTGATAACGAAGCTGTGCCTAGATTTTCTAAGAACTTATTCACATTAGTTGCTAACAAGCTAGCATTATCATTATGTACCTTTCCTGGTGCAAGGAGGTCTCTGTGTTGGACTATGAACATACAACTTTGACTCGGATGCTTGTGTAGTTTATAAGCGTGATACTATTGGCAATGAGTTTCACGGAAGGCAGACGCAGTACTGCTACTTCCTTGCCTTGGCGCAAAATTGGAAGTAGCGAATGGAATCGTCAAGTGCCGTTCACGAGTGCGGGAGATCAGATGGCCACCCCATCTTGCTACGTGTGGAAAGCAGATGAAACACTTACGGAACCCAATCTTGACTGACGGGAAGTTCATCCACGGGGGTGAACAATCATTTACGCAAGAAGGGGCCACTGTGAGTTGCCAAACTCGTTGTAATCAAAGTTTTCGACACTTGTGGCTCTCACAACGATGGGATGCAAAAATGAGAATTGGCGATCAGTCGAAGTTGAAGTCGAAGTTGACGAAGAGTCGAAGAAATAAAAGTGCAAATGTTGCCGATATGAAGAATTTAAAAAATCTTGGTACACAATCAGCTGTAGAGATGGCCAAGCCCTTGCCTGCTGAATTGTCAGTCTAAGGTTTGCAGCGACGAGGGCGCAGAATCAGGCCATTTTTGTCTCTGGACTGATTTTGCGCGCTTTGCCGTCCATAGCAAACCCCAGCATTGCAACGCAGCAGCAACAGCATGCCCAAACCGACAGCTAGCTGCTCTGACTTATTTCGAATAGGTAAGCTATAGAAAGGGTACAGTAAACGATCACCAAAGGACTCGAAGGGCGGGAAGAGTGTGGTGTGGTCACTCTCTGCTCCGATACATATCCATCGAATGCTTCTTCAGCATTGACGGCATATCGAGCCCACCTCATGTCGAAGGCACCTGCTTCTGAGCAGAAAGCAAGCCGACCATGTTTTGAAACACCGAGTCCTTGGTCGACGCCGCCGTGTCCGTCTCCTGAGACGACGAATTCTTCGCTGCGCTCATGTGAATACTTTTCAGCATTGGAATGGCGACACTGGGATTAGACGCGATCTTGGCAGAGATCATCTGCTCCAGTGGGTTAGTCGACTGCTTCTTTGACGTCAGGCAGCCAATCAGAATCTTAAAGCTCCAATTCTCGGCGAGAATTTCCGACAGATTCCCCTGCAGTCCCTCGAGATACTTGGAAAGCATAACGTTGGCGGTTTTCAGCGTTTGCGACTGCTCCTGAAGCTTCTGCAAGTGTTGTTGCCTCGCAGCGTCTTCCTCGCCCTCTTCAGATATCCTGTGCGCTTTCGTCGGACCTCCACCCTGCTCCTCGTCATCCATTAGTCGCTTCGAGCCGAGCAGCGGGTTATTGCCGCAACTGCCCATCGCCTGCTGCTGCTGGTGCTGCTGCGAGCCGTCGTGCGTCTCAGGCTGCAAGCTAGCCTGAAAGTCCTGGTCGTCATCGCAGCCAGGGATCGTGAGAAACCCGGTATCGAAGTTCTCTTCTGGTTCTCGTTGGTTGTTGCGCCCACTAAGCATGTGGTTCACAATTTCTCCTAGCCCACTCGACGCGGGTTGGAAACCAAGCCTCCCAGAGTCCGAGGCGCCACACAGTAAGCCAGTAAATGTATTTGTCGGTTCGACCCTCTGCGCACTCACGCTACCTTGCTGCTGTTGCTGCTGCTGCTGTGCGTGCTTTTGAGCGACACCAATCAAACTGCTGAGAGGGTCGCCGGCGTTTGGTAGCTGAAGAGGTAGCTGCTCTTGTTTCTGCTGCATCTGATTCATCAATAGCTGCTGAAGTAAGTCACTCGCCGATTTCGGCTGCGACTGCGACTGTTGCCCGCGCGTGGCTGCTGACTTCAGCAAACTTGCGATAAGATTGTTCGCGTTTCCCTGATCGAGGTGTACCGAGTCGTTCGAGATGGATTGGTTGGCTGCCATAAAGCTCTGAAGAAGGTTGTCTACCGCCGACTGCGAGTGTGGCTCGATGCTCTGGCCCTGCGGCTTGGGAACGTCCGTGAAATCATTCGTGACGGGTTGTTGATTCGACGCAGCCTGTGGTGCCGCTTGCTGTTGATGAGACTGGAGAGACCGAAAGATGGCGTCGAAGCTGTTGTCTTTCTCGAGCTCGGATCTCTGACTGGTGCTCGTGCCTTGTGAACCCGGAAGAGCGGGGATGAACGAAAAGTCGGCACTGGAGCAACTCAAATAGGCAGAGCCGGGTGACGCCTCCGGCGTTTCCTGTGTTAGTAGCGTTTTGCCTTGATTATCTCCCCTGGGACTGGAAGCCATTATGTTGGCCAACAGAGCCTGCAGCGACTCCTGTGCAGGGTTGGTTCAAGGTGGTTGGTTAATTTCGAAACAAACAAACGCGCAAGTTTACGGCGCAAGAAGTCCATCAGAGTACCGAACGGCGAAGTGGATGGTCACCTGGTCGGCGCCGAAGTCCGCCATTTACAGAGGCGTGGTTCAATCGGCTCCTCTCTTCCTATCCTGTTTTTCGGAGGTGACAAAGGAGCCGTGAGTACCAAATCAAGCACGGTGAGCTCTCAAAAAGCAAAAGTGGGGACTTCTTTGGTTGGGGTGGACATGGGGTTCTCCGACAAACACGCGCACATGTTTCTAACAGTTAAGTAGCGAGAGAGAACGGCGGAAAGACGGGGCAATATTCAGTGTAAGCTGGCGCACGCTGCTACACTGAATACTGCACTCCCTCGAAAACTGTGCCGCTGTGTCAACTGCTCGTCAACTGCTACTTTGCCAGCGAGTGTCACTTAACAGTGCGCAGCTTCACTAAACAGCGTGTTCGGAATTTTGCGGCGTTCATGACGCGCCGCGCCCGGCGCTTCTCCCCCCCCCTCCTCTAAGCCCCTGAATATCTACCTACCTCTGAAAAGCCTGTAGCACTAACACGGTCTACAGCTTGAAGGTCTCGGGAAAGACAGAAGGTGTCTTGGTCGAGGCGTAGTGACGGGGAGATGAGTGGAGGGAATATCAGACGACATGACGCGCCGCCCGTCAGAATTAAAATACATTAGTCAATATTATCGACAATGTACTGTTTCCTTATTTCCCTGCAACGCGGCGGGGTGCCAGGTACCGCGGCTTACCTTGAAATGGGAAGGCCCGTGGTCTGTTCTGGTGCGTCGAGAGTTAAGATGGGGTAACTCAGAAAATTCAAGACTCGGAGTCGCTCATTTCCGTCCCCCGAAGGATGCCGGTCTCACAGGAGCTGGGCGCTGGGCAGTGCCGTTGATGATGAGAATGGAACGTGCAGGCCGGCCCACCGCTCAACCAACTACCCTCCGTACCGCAACCTCCTCCTCTATAGCACGGCCAGAGCCGAAGTGACGAAGCCACACCGTCACGCGGAGCCTGAAGCAAGAGGCAAGCGATAAACACTGTTCGAGTAGTGCGATAAACACGGTGCGAGTGACACACTCGGCGTGAAGCGGCTGACGCGCCGGTGGCGGCCGAATGAGGGTTATCGGCCGAGCTCTCCGTTGAGTTTTCGATAGCCGCCGCAAGCCAAGCCAAAGCACCACCGACTCCTTAAAACTCCAGCTGCGTGTAGCCCGCTTCTCAGCGAGCAACTACCAGGGCGGTGATAGAAAGATCCACCCCCGTGGCGTGGAGTCCACCGGTGCCGTATAAGCCGCGTGTGATGATGCGTTTTACGTTGTGAAGCGTGTTATCGCGCGCCCTGGGTATGCAACGCACAAGACGCGCCGCCCTCGCCTGTACCTGCGCAGTAGTGGACGCTTCACGAGCAGCGGCTCGATACCGTTGGAGCACAGCCAGCACAGCTCACTCCCGCGGCCGCGAGCGCCGATGACAGGGACGGGGCCCAGTACTTTGCTGCTTTGTGTCGATCGCTCCGGCATGATGCGTTTCCTGAGGCCACGTGCCGCGCCCGTGATTGTATCAATACAATAATTTCAAATATGTACGTACCCGGTTCAGGTACCTACCCGGACAGGTGGTGGTCGCATGTAAACGTACTGCTACGACTACGTACCTGCACGGACGGATGAATCACACATTTCACCCTATGGCATGTTTGCCAAAGATGCCAGTTTTTTATAATATGGCCTACTCGGGAGCATGATCGATGATGAGTTGAGGTTTGTTTCGAACTTCTGCTCTCAGTCATGCTTGCAAAACGCCGCATGTAGAGGGTGCCGGTGCGGGTTCCCTGCCAGTCCCATATCCCGGAGGCGCAAAAAAAAAAATTTAAAAAAGTGGCCAAAAGTCCACCACTTGCAAGCCATGGAGGAAGATTAGCGCATAATTGTAGGGTTGGGTGTGGGTGGGTTCGCGCGAAGCCTAGATTGGCAGAGAGTACCATACTCGTCGCTAATTCTGGCTTATTAGGCTAGGGCTAGCTAGAGCTTACCGTTGGAGAAGTCTTGAAGTGGTTGGTCGCGACTTACGGCCATAACATGTTGGTTGTCCTAGAGGTGCGACGCGTCGTCACTAACGGCAACATTAATCGCAAGGGTCACTATCATGTATACATGTTAGTTAGAATTTGCAAACCTCTAGATTTAAATCAACCCGACCACTTACCCTAGGGCACGTTTGCCAGTAACCTAAAGCCAAAGGCTTGCACAACCTAGTCTAATGAAGCGGGCGGGTCGGGGCGAGCCAACCGAAGAAACGCCACGCCGTTGGGGATGGAGTCATGGTTGGGTCAAATGTAATTGCCTTCGGTCACGGAGCTGTTTTTGGCCTAGCCACCCATATATTTGACGACGGGGAGGGGAGTACCTATGCAGCCAGCAGCGGAGGCTCCTCTTTTGCGGAGGCTGTGAGATGACCACTTGAAGCTAGCGGGGAGTGTAGCGCGGACGGCGGAGTACGCGTGTTCTAGCCAAGACGACGTGTCGCTGCAGCTTACCGGTCAACGGAGTTTTCAAAAGGTGAGAACCTCCAAATAGCGGACGGGGGTTGGCAATTGTAGTTTACGCCGCAAAACGCGGTGCGGTTGACGAGGTAATACTCTACGAGGTTGGCTAGGAAGGGGTTGGCCGTGATTGGAATAGTTAAGACGGGTTTGTCGGTCTTATCGCACCGCTTGTCGCTTCCATTTTTTCCGACAAAGAGGCGGATTTGTCCGGACGGTCGATCAACCGTGAGGTCGCAAGTTTGGCAGCGCACGCATGTTTGGCATGCGCGGCATGAAAAACGAGAAGTTCACGCACACGGCCACCGAGGCTCGGAAGAGGGAGAGATGGGCAAGGGACGCCGTTGCCCACTCGATGTTTTGTCGTAGAGCACCGGCGTTGGCCATGATGTTGAGGGCCAGCTCGGCTGAAAGGGCGAGCCGCGAGTCCGTGGTATTGAGTCGTTCTTGGCGCAATTCTAGGCCGCGTCGCGCGTCAGCGAATAGCTCGCTTACATCCACTAGCGGTTGTCGATGATCGCGGAAAAAACTTCTTGACGACCGAGAAGTAGGTTTGTAGCGAGGCCGCGGCGATTGTTTCCTGGAAACCAAGCCACGTTGTGTAGCGTACGATGGTAGCGGGTGTCGCGTGGAGGGCGTGAGTATTTCTCTCAGTGCAAAACGCCAAAAACTGGCGCAGTTTGTTGCCATAGTTGTTTGTTCCCATAATTTGCGTGGGTAGCTGAGGCGAGTGAGCTGTTGTGCATGCTAAGGATCGTGCGGCTGAGCTTGTCTGTGCCGAGCAGGGTGTGGAAGTGTTCAGCCAACGTAGCCGTCCACGGCGCGATGGTAGTGTGGTTGGTGAGGCGGTAGCGATGACGTCTAGTGCGGGTGCGGGCTAGAGTGGGCGGTAGTGCTTGGATTGTGGCGAGGGTGCGTAGGGTAGAGCGTAGGGAACGGCCTATAGCATCGCGACCGGTGTGTAGCCGCGACGGGCGTGGCAGCCAGCGTGGCAGCCGAACGGCCACAATGCTCTTCCCGGGTCGTCCGACCCCGCGCGAGAGCCGAGCCGCCCGGGAAAGAAAATATTGGTCGCAAGGGGGTATGGAAATGAAAATGATTTGCAACATTTACCGCTATTGCGTTGTGCGGTTGCTGTCTATGGGCCTTTCCACAACAACCATATATATAGGGAGAAGTTAGGATACATAATTTAGGCCGGAATCCCCAATTTTAGATACTCCATAGTAGTGACTAAGTCCATAAAACCGTGTTAGGGCAGTGTAATCAAATTCTGGCAGAACCGAAATATGATAGACACTACCTTACATACTGCCTAGCGGAAAAGTCCCATTGTGAAATCCATAGAGGTATTTCTATCACTAACTCGGATCGCCTTGATGGAGGACCGGCATGCTAGTCCCCTTCTCTTCCCTCGCCCACCCTAGTCGCGGCCTCTTGGAAAGAATTGTTAAGGCAATCATAAACTTCCCACCGTTGGCATTTCCTTCCGGAGCTTATGTTGAGGCGCGGGTGTTTACTCTAGTCGGCCCCATGCTGATTGGGTCGCGGTTGGGGGTAAGGCGGAAGTAGGACGGCGTGGAATGTCGTCCGGGGAGATATACGCCGCGGTGGATTGAGAGGGAGGGGGGCGGGGGCGTTGTGGCGTAGAGGGTGCCGGGCGGGGGAGAAATGATGATCTGGCGCCTAGGTCGGAGCGCTGCATTTTGCCGCCGGGCAAGGAGAGAAAGAGGGGGTCTTCAGTTAGAAGGGCATGGTATTCTTCTACGATTCTTTGGCGTGAGGAAAGCAAAGCTTAACGGAGGGCAGGTCAGACGGAGACCGCGCGTTGCTCGTAGTTTGTTGTGTCCTGTGAGTTGGCATGGATGTATTGGGGACGGCGCTTAGCACGTCGTACTGTTTGTCACTGGGCTCCAATTGGTGCCATGTCAAGTGGGTAGTCGTCTTCCTTAGCGGTAGGCTAGTCAAGTTGTTGGGAGTTGGCTGCTAAGGAAGCATCATGGGGGTAGTGGACGGTTTCGTTGGCCATGTGGTGAAGAAGATGGAGCCATGGCGTGTCCGGCCAATAGGGGGCAATTACAATAGCGGTTGCCCCCGATTGGTGGAGTTTGGCGATGAGTGACGGTAGTGCGTTCCACGGGGTTTCAATAGTTGTTTTTGCACACCCATTGGGCATCCGGCAGATGCGGTCAGAGGTGTGTTCGTTGATAGTGGAGAATGATCTGCAAGGGGCGGGGTTGGGTTAGGTGATTGGGTGGTTGGGTGGAGGACGGTTGAGGCGTTGAAAGGTGTGGCGACGGTGGATGGTTCCGGGGAGGTGGAACGATGTTTGCGGGAGGGTTGGGAGGGTGGGTTGGGTGTGGACGTGGGGATGAAGGGGTAGTATTGAACCATGCAAACACAGTTAGTGTGGAAGATAACGTACGCAAACGTAGTTACAGTCACAGTCCCGCAAACGGAATAGTTAAGGCGACAACTAGCCTACAAGCGTGGTGTCGGGACAACAGAAGTGAGAGAGCTGTAGCCTAGCGACAGCTCTGTACCGAGTCAAACAGTTTATCGGTATGTCCGATCTAGACATGTACTAGTCATATCTAGAGTAGCTTACAGTAGCTATCTGCAACTAATACGTACGCGGTATTACTTACAACACTCCCCATGAAGGTAGCTACGGGATGAAGCGTTGCATTGGGTCTTGTCCTCCAAGGATCGCACTTCGGTGTCGTGCTAATGCAGGTCCTAGGAGGGGTTTGGTGAGCATGTCAGCCACCATCTGGTCAGTGGGGAGGTACCTCAACTTGATGGTCCCTTGCTCCACGTGGTCTTTGAGAAAGTGCCACTTCAGGCCGATGTGTTTAGTCTTCTCGCTGACCAAGGCATTATGGGAGTATGCAATGGCGCTTTGGTTGTCCTCCCAGATGGTGGTGGTTTCGGTGATGGGGGAGTCGAAGATTTCCCCCAGGAGTTGTCGGAGGTGGAGTCCCTCCTTGGTGGCGTCAGCCGCAGAGTAGTACTCGGCTTCACACGTGGATTGAGCCACACAAGTCTGTTGTTTGGACTTGTAACTGATTGGCCCGCGTCCGAGGGTGAAGAGATAGCCGGAGCGAGACTTGCGGGTGCTGCTGTCGTTGGCCCAATCAGCGTCGGCAAAGCCTGTGAGTTGGAGACTGTGGTCCAGCCCCCCCCCAACGTCAGGCGCATGTTGATGGTGCCATGGAGGTAGCGGAGGACCTTTTTCAGAGCTTGCAAGTGTGCCTCGGTGGGCGAGGCTTGGGCAGAGCCGAGGATGCTCAACGCCGTGGAGACATCGGGGCGTGTACAAACGGCGGCGTACTGGAGGCTGCCCAGGAGGCTTGGGTAGACGTCCTTGGCCACTCCTGTGAGAGAAGGCGAGTTCAAGTGTGCAAGGCCGGCGAGGAAGCCGGGGTCCATCGGAAGGGACGACGGCTTAGAGTCAGACATGCCGTACTTGGCGAGGATGTCGCGCAGGTACTTGGACTGGTCCAGCGAGATTGTGCGCGTGGAGCGATCGCGGGTAATGTGCATGCCGAGGAGTTGGGAGAGGTCGCCTAGGTCCTTGATTTTGAACCGTGCTCCGAGTTGGGCTTTGAACGATGCGAGCCAGGTGGCATCATTGCAGGCCGCGGGAATGTCATCGACGTACAGGGCGATCATGGCGAAGACGTGGCCGGCGCGATAGATGTAGATGCACGGGTCGGAGACGCATTGTTGCCATCCATGGTCGACGAGCCACGCACGAAGTAGCATGTTGAACTCGCGGGGGGACTGCTTAAGGCCGTAGAGGCAACGCTTGAGGTGACAAACCTTGGACGTTCCATCGGTGAAGCCGAGGGGCTGGCGGATGTACACATCCTCCCGGATGGGGGCGTAGAGAAACGCTGTGTCGATGTCAAGTTGGCAGAGTTCAAGGTCGCGGGCGGCTGCAATGGTGAGGAAGAGACGCAGGCTGGCCATGCGGATGACCGGGGAGAAGGTCTCCGTGTAGTCCAGTCCAGCGCGTTGACTGCACCCCTTGGCGACGAACCGCGCTTTGAAGCGGGAGACGTCGCCGGCTGTATCCGACTTGACTTTAAAGATCCACATGCTGTTAACGACCATGCGGCCGGGGGGGAGGTCCACAAGGTCCCACGTGCCGTTGCTGATGAGGGAGGAATACTCCTGTTGCATAGCGGCTTGCCATTGGGGGGCTTGGGCGCTGTCCAGCGCAGCTCGGTAGGATTTTGGTTCCACACACTCTCGGGCGGAGAGGAG
Source organism: Tetraselmis chui (assembly GCA_026401115.1). Classification (NCBI taxonomy): domain Eukaryota; kingdom Viridiplantae; phylum Chlorophyta; class Chlorodendrophyceae; order Chlorodendrales; family Chlorodendraceae; genus Tetraselmis; species Tetraselmis chui. The sequence goes on from JAPMLY010000612.1 coordinate 91,002, forward strand.
GGCGATGGCAGTAGGGGACGTGCCGGCAGGTGTGTGTGGGGGACCAGTGACAAGGTCGGGGACGTGAGGGTGCTCAAAGATGTCCTCTTGAGCTTTTCCTTGTTCAGGATCACAACACGCCGTTACGAGTGTGGGTGGGTAGTCGGACAGGTGGGCAACCATATCGCCGTAGCGAATGGGGTGGGAGCGGAGCCGAGCATGGCGAGGGGTTGGCGGGGGGGGTAGGGGTGTGGGTGATGTGAGGTCAATGGGGTGGGATAGGGGTGAGTCTGCGGGGACGTCGTCCGAAGAGTCGGTGATGGCCGAGTCGACGGAGGGTTGTGTGTCGAAGCCTGGGGTGTCTTCCTGAAAGACAACATGTACGGAAGTGGTGATGCGACGCGTTTCCGGATTGTAGACACGATACCCGGGTGCGTCAGGGGGATAGCCCACCATGACGCCGCGAAATGCTTTTTCACTGAGTTTCCGACGTTGTTTGTCGGGGACCTTGGCGAAAACGGCGCAGCCGAAGACGCGGAACTTGGAGGCGTTGGGCACCGACGACGTAAGGAGTGTGAGGGGGACGCCCCCATTAGGTCCGACCGAGCGACTGTACGTGCGGTTGCGAAGGTACACAACAGTGCTGACAGCGCACGACCACATGGAGTTGGGAACGGCCATGTTGTGGAGCATCGCCGATGCATTGTCCCGGATGGTGCGCCAGGGACGTTCGGCCTTGCCGAGCATGTGGTGGGCGTATGGGGCAGAGAACTGTACCCCGACGCCGAGGTGTGCGCACATCCGGCGAGTGACAGCAGCTTCAAACACAGAGTCTGAGTCAAATTTGAGGACCGGTGCGAACGCGCCCGTCTGGGAGTGATGGCGGGCATGCATGTGTTTGATGTCCAAGAGGATGGTTTCCAATTCCGAACATGCGTCGTCTTTAGACTTAAGGAACCGCACCCACATGTAGTTGGTGTGGTGGTCGATGACGAGCAAGCAGTAACGGAGGCCATGTGGGGAGGGGACATTGACCGGGCCCCAGAGGTCAGCGGACAGGTTGAGGAGGGGGTGGGATGGCTTCGCGCAAGCGGCTGTGTTGCGTGGTGCAGCTGTGGCTTTGTGAAGGAGACAAGAGTCGCACGAAACTTTGGTTACAGCGCTAGTTAACACAGGGCTAGTCGGGACACCGTGAGTATGTTGGGCCTGAAGGCTTTGCATGTTGAGGTGGCCATATCGACGGTGCCACAGGACGGGATCACACTGGGCAGTAAGGGCAACCTGAGGTGAGGGGTCAAGTGCCGGCGGTGCGGATGGGCTGGAAGGGAGGACCGGCTGGTGGGGAAGGAGGTAGAGACCGTTTCCGGACGGTTCTAGCACACCCATGCCTGTGGGTACCAAAAGCAAACCAGTGTCAGAGTTGGAGGGGAATATGAATTCACAACCGCTGTTAGTTTGCATCCAGCTCACACTAAGGAGTCGGCCGATACGCTGTGCTGAACGAGATGATAGGTCAGGGGTGTAGAGTGCATACACAGTGCGGTGAATGAGCTGGCCAGAGGCAAGTCTGACAGAAATTCGCACTGAGCCACTGCCCTTAACGTCAACGCCGACACCGCCCACGCGAGAGGGAGCGGAGGGGGGCGTGAATTTCACGAAGTCATCTCGGAACGCAGTGAGGTTAATCGAGCAGGCGGAATCAACGACCCAAAACTTTGACAGATTACGACCCGGGGCGAGGGAAGAGGAGAATGCCACAGAGCTGAATGGGACACTCACCTCGTCGTCAGCGTAGTCATCAGCGCAGTCCGCGAGGGTGGGTAGGCAGTCGGTGTCATCGGCGGGGGCGTCGTCGGCAGGGACGTCGCTCAGCAGCGCAGCGTGAGCAGAGGGGGTGCCGTCGGCGGCGCCGTACTTCTGGACTGTCAGCCTACGCTTGGCGAGATTCCACTTAAGGATAGCGTCATCCGTGGCAGTGCACGCGGACATGAGATGGTGGAGGCTGCCACAAACGCCACACTTGTTGGGTCGATGGCCGCGAGGGTTACGGTGTGGTGGGCCTCGACCGCTGTGCGAGCCGCGGCCTGCAGCGACGAACGCGGAGATGGGAGGAGGTGATATGGCCGGAGCGGTTGCGTCCGGAGCAGGGTCGTCTTCCATGTTGTGCGCAAGGTGGAGAATGCTGGCCATAACTTCATCAGCCGACATGATGTAGTCCGTGTCAAAGGCGTTGATGACGCATTGCTTCGCCTGACCGTGTGGGCCGCTGCTGGAAATACCGCGCAGCATGAGGAGACCGAGGTGGTGGGGGTGGATGGCAACGGAGCCATCAACCAGCTGGCATGTGTCGTTGTACTCGTCAAAGGTCTGGCGCATGTAGTGGACATAGTCACTGAGTGACTGACCAGGGCGCTGTCTGACCGTCAGGTTGTCTAAGAGGGACAAAGAGCGAGCAAAAGACCGACAGTCGAGGCGTTCACAAAGGATGTCCCACGCGGCAGCGGCGCAGTCAGGGCGTGCTGGAGAAACGCATTTCATGGCTTGGTCAGCGCGCTTATTCGCGCTGGCTGCATGGAGAAGCAGCGTGTAGGCGTAGTGTTGCGCTTGTTCGTCGAGCCAGACGCCGGAGTCACGGATGGCCAGCTGAGGAATGAGGTATGCGGCCTTGATGGAGAGGAAATTAAGGAAGGTCCTCTTCCATTGCTTGAAGTCCGTGGTCGGGCACATGACGGGGACCGACATCTTCATGGACCGGTTGAGGGCGTCCTTGTCGAAGCCGGGGGCTTCGTGTGCCGCCCGGTTGATGACCACCGGGTCAATAGTGGGGCGACGACGGCCCCGGGGGGTGGGGTCGCCATGTTGGAGTGGGGGAGAGTGCCGGCCATGAAAGGGAGGAGGTGGTCCACCGGGAAAGGGAGAGCGGCCGGCCATGGGACGCGGAGGGCCGTACGAGTGCGGGTGGTCACGGTGGTCACGGTAGGGGGGGATGAGATGAGAGGGCGCCTCCGGGATATGGGGGCCGGGGTGGTGAAGGGCATATCCGGCGTGGGGGAAGGGGGGAGGTGGTGGGAGGTGATCAACCCGGATGGCGTGACGCGAGGGGTCGTAGTGCGCATCGGCACGCGCGGGCTCGCGGGGCGCATCGTGGCGGCGCTGTGCGACTGTGGGGTCGCCAACAGGGGCTGCAGCAGCAAAGAGTGTTTCTGCGTCCGGGGTTACGAAACCAGGCTGGGGATGTTCAAGCAGGTGGAGGGTGTGGCCGTCGTGGCTGTCCCGGACGGATTCGAGTGGGGCATCGTGGCGGCGCTGAGCTACAGGGGGGTGCGGATTAGTACCCGCAGCAGCAACAGCACCCTCGGCCGACTGCGAGTCGAGACGAGCTGTTATGTTCGCCACTTGCGCAACGAGCAGCGCGAGAGTATCTGGGGGGTGATCGAGGGTGCTCTGGTGAGAGCCTGACTCAGGGGAACCAACAGGTGAAACAGGCGGGTTTTTTGCGCCATTTCGACAGAGGGCAAAAAAGAAAGAGCTGGATGAAAAACAGGCAGCGGTAAAAACCGCTAGCCGGACTCGTGCCTAACAGCGGTATGCAAAGAGACGGCCTGATGCCCGCCGACCCCTCGGCCTGTAGCCCCGGGGTGTCTCAGAGCACCTTTTCTGTATCCTCCACCCAGTGTGGGGCACAAGTCGAGGCCAAGGCCAGGACAGGTGGAGCGCTGCGCTGGTGGGTGATTCGCTAGGCGAGGATAAAAAATAAAAATAAAAGGTAAGCTACGGCTGGCGTGCGACCTGTGGATGCGTATTCACCCGACAGTGCACCCCCCCGTTCTCCAGCTTGGACATGTGTGCACCCTGTCCACACACGACGAGTGCGTCGGTGTGGGTGGCTGGCTATCTCCGTCGGGTGGCTGACTTAAGAGGGGTGGTGGCGGGTTTTAAAATCGCAGTTTATATTGGCGATACCGCCGACTACAGGTTGAAAGTACTAGGAGTCTAAGGAAACTTGCCTTCTGCGGGAGAGCTGTCGATCGCAGCTCGCCGAACCAGGTTGTCGCGCGTGAGTGACGTGAGGCGGGGGCCCATAACCTATTAAACCATGCAAACACAGTTAGTGTGGAAGATAACGTACGCAAACGTAGTTACAGTTACAGTCCCGCAAACGGAACAGTTAAGGCGACAACCAGCCTACATGCGTGGTGTCGGGACAACAGAAGTGAGAGAGCTGTAGCCTAGCGACAGCTCTGTACCGAGTCAAACAGTTTATCGGTATGTCCGATCTAGACATGTACTAGTCATATCTAGAGTAGCTTACAGTAGCTATCTGCAACTAATACGTACGCGGTATTACTTACAACAGGTAGAGAGCTGGATGTCGAGAAGGATGCCGATGTCGAAGGGTGTATCGTCGTCGGCATCCATCATTATGCTGTCTCGGGCCTCGAGACGCCACTTTGGGTAAGTTGCAGTGGTTTCAAGGTGGTGGGCCCATAGGAGGAGGAGTTTGGGTGGGTTGCGGAAGAGGGTTTTGTATTTGGAGATAAGGAGGGATTGAGGGGAGGTTGTAGTGGTAGAGACCGGGTCTGAAAGACGGGCCCGTCCGAAGGCGGAGTAATGGTGAGGGGTGATGATGAGGGTGGTGGTGGTGGGGGGTGTGTGTCGCGGTGGAGGAAGATGTCTCGGAGGGTAACGATGGCAGTGCCATTGGTTGAGGTGAGGATGCAGTACATTTCGATGGTAAAGGAGATTTGGAAGCTCGTTTTGATGGTGGGGGATGGGGAGGGGTGGGAGCGGAGGTCGGAGCCGTCCGGAAAATTTGGAGGGTTAAGTGGATGGCGGGGTCAAAGTGAGGGAGGGACGGGGTGTGTGTGTGTGTGTGTGTGTTTGTGAGTTGGAGGATAGATATTTACGAGTGGTATGAGTGAGGAGGGTATGGAGCCATTGTGAGTGGGGGATAGCACCGTCGGCCTCGGCCGTGGGGTATGAAAGGGAGTCATGTGACTGAATGAGGAGCAAGGTGAGGCAAGTGGCGGCCCACGATGTGCAATGGACGTGTCCATAGACATGGGGGTGTAGGGTTAGTTTGTGAATTTGAGAGGGGGGTGATGGGTGAAATGTATTTGCTGGGATGTGGAGGGTTGCATGGCCGGATGTGAAAATGGGGGACTATTGGGTAGGTGGTGGATATTTACCCACTAAGAGATCGGATCGTCAACGACTGGTTGGATGTCGCCGATCGGCTATACGGCGTCGGCGAAATGGAGAAGGCATTGCGTGGGCTCCGGAAGGTCGTCGACGGTGGCTGCTTGTGTCCACAGGGCGCGGCTCTAGTCGCGAACCCATGGACTATCTCTATTATCATGAGGGTGATAATAAAGGCGGATGAAAGGAGTATAACGTGAGGGGGAGAGAAAAGTTGTAAGCAAAGTGTGATATACATTAGCAAAAGGTAGATTAGGGAAAGCGTTAGCCATACAAGGGGCTGTCGGTATCGTTTCATATACGCAGCGGGGCGTCCAAAAGGAATCTCGGAGCAGTCCCAAAGTAGGCGGGCGGTACGGTGTAAGGGCAAGAGGGTACTGGTGGTGTGACGAGAAACGGTATGGCTACTGATACGTGTCCGGCAAATCGTGTTTCAAAGCATATTTTGATATGGTTCAGGCGGGTAGGCACGCAAAGATATGCAACATCGGTATTATTGTTCCGCTACATTATTTCGAGGAGGCAAGTCGTGTGAAATACAACAATTTCGCTATCGTGTCGAAGCTCAATGCGGTGTGTGGTTTGTGATGGTAAGAGAGGTGACGAGGATAGTGCAGCACGCAAGGCTCTACAGTAAGGTGAGTGAAAGTGCCGAGTGTGTGTGGTGGGCGAGCCGGCGGATCGTAAATTCGCATTGGCGGAGGGTCACAATAACGAAAGCGATCGACATGCAAATCGAGAGAACATGCGGAGGACATCTATTTACGAGATTTCCATATGACGGGGCCATGGCGGGGTGGGAGTGGGCTCATGCAGCGGCGGTCGTCAATATACGTTGTGTAATCGGCGGTCGATGGTTCCGAGTGGAGAGCGAGGTCGAGCAAGGCACGGGACAGCCCGTTGCACCCATTGAAATGCCAGTCAATGAGTGCAACTAAAGTAGCGTAATGAGGGCTGGTGATGAGAAAACAAGTCTAAAGCCTTTTATGTTTTAGCCCCACATCCATCACAAGCCATGTGTGGGTCGCGTGAGGGAGAGGGAGAGGCCGTGGTGTAATGAATTGAGCGGTGGTTGTTTCATGGGGTGTGATCAGTAATGTATCATGTTGTTTTCGGAAAATTGATCTTTTTCGTTTTGCAAGACGTTTGATGGTCAATAGTCTACAAAACTGCGGCGGAAAAGCGTACATGGCGGGGAAGTTTCCTACTGCTTTGGCGCATATGAAAGAGTCAACTGCGTAGGCTAGCGGGAAGGGACGCAGGGTGCCATTCATAGTCGAACTGGGTGGAGGCGCGGGCAAATCGCATGAAGGATATCGTTCCGATTGGCTTTTTTATGCGGCCTTCGAGTGGAGTGCGGGAGTTGGCAGCTCGCGGCCATGCCACGGATGACCATGGCTTTGGGGGCGGCGGACGGGAACGTCCGGACGCTCTCAGGGGCGCGTGGTCGCGCGCTCAACTAGATGTGCTCGTTTTTTGTTATCTTTGTTAATCCGGGGGGGAGTTATAGTACTCTGAGTGTATTTATTATCGGGTTTGAATGCGGTGACGCGGAATCTATCATAGCGACGATATTCATAATCATGATGGCTGCGCCCTTGACAGTGTACCGTATGGCGTGTCTACAGATCCACTGAGCGGGGTGAGTTGGGTTCGTTTGCGAAGAGGTGGGGGGATCCCGCGCAATGGCGGCCCTTGTTCCCACCATTCAAGCGCTCATGGGGTGGCCAACCCCGGAGCTAAGATGGTCGGGGTGTAAGCTCATTTCGAGCACCGACTAAACCTCCACATCAGCCTCAAATTTAAAGATTAGGAATCAACTGCAATGCATAAAATTTTCATTCAGAATCCGTTTTTTCTTTTACTTATTCATGGACTCATTGAATAATTGCGACACTAACTCGTGGATGCATCGATTAAATAGGACACTAATTCGTGTATGCATAGATTCGGGTAATGCGGGGCAAATGCATCGATGCATCAACATCAGTCTCCTCACACATACAATTTTAATGATTGACGAGCTGGATAATTACCGGACGATGCCCGTGTATATAGCTAAGTATCAAACTGCACCACTAAAGACTTCTAAGTAACGTTAAAAAAGTCAATTGAGATGTTTCGATGCGGCCGATGTCCCAAAAATCGATACGAAATTCTGTTTGAATCGATTAACTACATAGCCAATTCGTGGCTACATAACCAATTCGTGGCTGATTAAATATGACATTTATTCATGGACGCATTGATTAAAAGGGACACTCATTCACGGACGCGCTGATTAAATATGTCACTAATACATACTAAATAAGTAAACCCGTACATGGGAGTGTAATCAACTTTTAGAAGTACCAAAAGATGGAATAGACTACATTACACAGACGCCCGCCGTGGCGTAAAGGTGGCGGCCCCGGAATGGGGTATGCTCGCATGCCCGTCTGCATCCCCTCACCTCCCCGTTGTGGGCGTTGGAAACCCCGTAGCCGTGCCAGGTGTGGCACGGTAGGGGGCTAAGATGGCCGACAGTGGAATCCACACGATTCGCATCTGTCGGGAAACGTCTTTATACGTCGGCCTCGCTATGCGGAGGGTTTTTTTTTTGTACGCTACCGGCGCCAAGATCTCCCCCTCGGGCCGTCCAATACGTTTTTCAATATTAGATACTACTAAGATACCGTCCCATTAGGGGGGGGTGGGCCCCGTATCTTCACGACAACGTATTGGCGAGGAGGGTACGGACGGATCAACGGTGAGACGCGGGTGTTAGAGCAGGCGGCGGAAGCCGGGAAGTAGCGCTAGGGTATGGGGCTCGCTCGACTTCGACCCGCGTGCTGATGTCGAGCCGGCCGAAAGGGGGCAACACGACAACAACATCGAGGAGGACTGTCGCGACGGGAAGAGCGGCGAGGTTTGGCAGCACGGTGTTCCGGAGGATTAGCCGTCGCCGGAAAACCCGGTACTGAGGGTTTGAATAATTTCCGCACTTCCGCGGACTTTTTGGATTCGGGCATTGCGACCGTGCAGGACTCCACCGCTACCAACTATCGTTAGGCACACCTAGTATTAGAGTGTGCGAGCCCGGATAAGCTCGAAAGCATGCTCGCACTCGAAACAAGGGTGTTCGATGGATGCGCAAACGGTGGGTGGAGGGTACGGTCGCTAGTTGGTTTCCAAATTGGCTCCCACGTACGAGCACAAAAAAGCCGAGGAAATGGCCGGGCAACTTTTCAGCGCGGCGGCAAGAGCGCTATCTTTTTTGTCTAGATGTCTCGGTCCCCTTCACACACCCTCGAGGTGGCGAGGGACCTCGACTAAGAGGAAAGTCGCGACGAGAGGAGCGGCTACGACCTTGAAGCGGGGCTTACGGGATGCGACGGCGGGATCCACGAGCGACCGCGTGAGGAGGGGTTGTTCGCTAGCTTGTCCCCTCCTTTCTCCGGCAAGACCGAAGTCATGCGGGAGCTAGATTAGGCTGGCCGTCGACCCTCTCGAAAGCCGATCGGCATGGCCGGTCGCACCCCGGTTCGGTGGGAGCGGGCCGTGCTTCGTGAAGGTCGAGCAGCAACTATCATTTTGTATTTCTTGACAAATGGACTATTTTTAGATCTGTTTTTCTTGATTAAAAATATTCTTGTTGTTACTGCTTAGTAGGCGGGGGGACTGGGGCAATTACTGCGGTTGCTTAGAACTTTTAGCCTCCGAGGAACGTCGGCACACATTGCAGATAAGTGTGTTGATAGGTGTACCTTGTCGAAGAGCACCCGGCCCAATCCTTCAAAGTGTCCTAGATGGCAGAGTATTGATGGCCGTTAGACATCATTCGCTCGAGTTTGCAGATATGGTTGTAATACAATTTCAATTTCAATATATTACTTTTAATCAGCGGAAAAATCAATGTTTGAATTCGCGAAATCCTCAGTCACCACGGAAAAAGGAACAACCTACACTTAATATTATCGCCAACTCCGATCGCCGTCCTTATGGACATGCCGTCTTGTCCCCCTTTGTCCCGCAACAGCTCACTCGAGGCTCCGCCAACACTCGTAGGCAACAATTAAGGCAATCATAGACGTCCCACAACTGTCTATTTATTTAAGATGTAGTCCAAGGGCGGACACTTATTCGAGGCGATCTCATGCAGAGAGAGTAGTGGTCGGGGGTTGACGGGTTGGTGAATCGGGTGTTGGATTGGTGGGGGAGACGTTCTCGGCGACATGGAAAAAAGGGAGGGGTTGGGTACCCTGCCGGTGAAGGCTAGTCAGGATAGTAAGAGCTCGTGATGTCGGGCGTGGGTCAAACTGAGGTATCGTGCCGATGGCGTGTCGGGGGAGGAGGCCTTCAACATCGTGCTTGTCGGCGTATTCATGTTGGAAGAGTTCCCGGCTCTCATGGATCGCCAATCTGATAGCGGCCATGAGCGAGACGAAATTATCGTCGGCTGCAAAGATTGCACGTAAGTGGGCTCGGGTTGAATCGGGCCTACCTAGCCTTTGTTCGTGTGGGACTCCGGTCGCGCGGGAGGGGGGGGGAAGGCTTGCAAGAGGCCCCTTTGCTCATGTCGTTGACGGTCCCGACTCGATCCACGCACACCCTCGTCCGAGATAAGTGTTGCCTCTCCCGTTGTACATGTCCACCTAGCATGGAAAATATACTAGATATACCATCACCGTGTCGCTTCTCCCGACGCGTCGATAATGTCTCGCCAGTCGAATGCTGTGTGTTTTCGGCGCTTGTTTATCCGTAAAATACCGCCCGAACCCTCACTCCCCTTATGGTTTACGATGCCCTGGGGTGGCCTATACGGACGATGTGCTGTCACGATACCCTTAGTAGTACATCGCATGAGGCACTCCTATCGATTGTGTACACCGACAAGGTGAGGGGTTGGGGGGGAAATTAGGTTTGCGTCCCCAGCCTCAAAGGTGCCGGGCACGGACGTCTTAACCAAAATCCTTCGTACATGGCTTTTTCGGCGGTGTTCGGTCGACCTCGAGGATCGTTGAAGCACAACCAAGCCAATCCTCTCGCCGGGACTATCCTCCTCGTTGCTCGTGTCGGGTCCCCCCCCCGCCCTTCCTCCTCCGGGCTAGCTCGACTTCAAGGGCGCATGTCGACATCGAGCGAGCGCCCTTTTTTGGCGTTGCTTGTCGGATGTCCGCCGCTAGCTCCAACGCCTCCCTCCCGTTGCCGATCCGCCCGTACCCAACTCGCCAAAAAACATTCTAAGAGACAGCCCTCGCCTCCGTATCATTAGAGTATCTAGTGTATTCAGTCACGAAGAGATATGTCGGACGAGCCGAGCGGGAGGTCTTAGCGCTGGAAGTGTACATATAATATTTTTCAAAGCCCTCCGTATAGAGCTTAACGACAACAATCGATAGCGCGGATCGCATGTCGGATCACTCCGCCTAGCCCCCAACCGTGCCAAGGATGACAAAAGAGCATGATTACCATCGCCCACCACGAGGAGGGGGGGGTGAGGGCGGACGGGGATGCGAGCTTACCCCTCTCCGAATTTGCCGCCGCTTCGCTGCCGGCGGGCGCCGCGTGCGTGGACTTTTACGTCACGCGCCCAAAGACCGCGCTCCCTCTTTCGGGTGCTTTGGCTTCCACGGCGGAGCAACGGAAGTTTGTCCGCGACGTTCGGATTTTGTCCCGAGCTCGTATGTCCCGGGTCCATCCACACGGCCCATGAGTGCTTATCCTCTGCCGCGGAGGATGGTGCTCGTCTCGCTCCCTTGGCTTTCTGACTCATGGTTGGCTTGGCATTGTAGTTGCTCAACGCTTTCCTAGTGTGGGCTCGCAATCTCGCATACATGTAGTTCTTGGTCTTCGTTGTGAGCCGTATGCTCGGATGAAGGTGTACGTTCATCAGTCTACGTCGGTTCCCTTTCGCCGTATTCATGAAGATGTGTTCAGTGAGTAGTGCGTGGAACGTGTCGACTATTTGCTAAGGTACTCTCGGGTCGTACTTACCTACGGCGGGTGTACGGGATAGATGTTGTTCATGGTGGTAGGTCCCTCTACTTGCAATGTCACGCTTCCCCCATGGCCGAGACTAGTAGGTTGACAGCTTTGTGCATGCTTCACGTCTGGCTTGGTGCGCCTCCATTTGGTTTTTCCCTGGAAGTGACTCGCATTTTCACTGAACCCAAAATGTGTATGATATGGTTTTCTGCTTGATCAAAAAATAAAGGGATATATTGCTTTATTACAAAAAGGAAGGGGTGCTGTCGCTTATTTCTCATCCTCGCGCGGCGGGTTACAAAAGCAAAAAACAAAAAACCGCCCCGTGGGACTGCTTCCATCGGTGTACCTACT